>VMDR010003252.1:0-74920 GCA_007922815.1 Macrotus californicus
CCCCCCCCCCCCCCCCCCCAAGAAGTAGTAAGCCACGTAAAAGTTGCAGATACGTCTGCTGGATCCTGTAGTTTGGGCATAAGCATTCACTGGTGATGGCTGCTGTTAGACGGGGCTGGCCGAGAGACATGGACCGCTCACTCCTCTTCTTCAGTAATATCTTGTACTGAACCTACTCAGCCTGACCAGGCGACATCATAAGCACTCTCAAGTAGTTTTTAATTTTTATTGACTTTATTGGGGTGGCATTAGTTGATAAAATATGGTTCTCAGGTGTACAGTTCTGGAATACATCATCGGTGTATTGTATTGTGTGTTTACCACCCCAAGTATTAGATCTTAGATCCTTCAGTTACCACTTACAACCCCGCAAATTAGATACTGTTAGTCCCATTGTACAGGTAAGGACATTGGTTCAGAGACTAAGTACCTTGTCTAAAGTCACACGTGTTAAGTGGCCCAGCCCTAGTCAAACCCAGTTATGTATTTGATTAAATTTTTTTCTACTTTTCTATGTGGATTCCTCTTCGTGTTTGTTTTGCCCACCAGCAAAATAGAAGTAGTGGTTTTACAAAGCATATTGTTGAATGAACTCACCCCCCCTCCTTAAGACTCAATGCCAAGTACTATAACTTATTAGGGTACTTCTATAGTGTGGTGTTTGAGGAGAACTAAATTCCTGTGTTTCTATTATTATTATTATTTCTCTTTTTAAATTTCTGTGTTTTTAAAGAAACTGATATTCAAGATAGAAAAAAAAACAGGACCTGAATAGAACTTTTTAGGAGGCCAAGAAAGGCCAGTTTGAAACAAGGACTGAAATTAGATGAACTTTACAATTGTAACATAACTAGATGATTGAGGAAATTGGGATAAGTTAGTTGAAACTCTTTTTTCCCAAGAGTTAGCCTATGCTGTTTGCAGGTGCCTATACTGTGTGCAAGTGATCAAAACTTACACCAAATTATGAGGTTAATAAGTACGCCCCTGCCACCATTGCAGAGTACTTAATAGTTCAATGGTAATTTATTACTGGATTAACAGCCTCACCTTCATTTGCAAAATGTACTTATTTCACTCCTTGGTGGCTCTAGCATTGATTGAATTATTATAATAGGATTTCAAAGTACCTGATCAGAAAATCATTGTGTTAGAGTAGAAATGAACATGGAACATACTATTTTTGACCCGAGGTCTTTGGGGAAATCTCCAAAATACTATGGAGGCAGCATGTCAGCAGTGCCTGTAGTCTGCACTGTGAAACTAGTGTGTCAGAGACAGGAGACAAACTTCGAACTCTGTACATAGGAGTTTAATTTAAAATCTCACAGTAATTGTTAGAGCTGGAAGGGACTTCAGAATTGGCCTGGTCCTGCTGTGGATATGCGGGTCACAGGGAGCTCACTTAACTCGGTGGCAGAAGTAGGATGGTACCCAACCCTCCTGAGTTGGGTCTTCTCTTACCAGTCTCCTGCTGACCATTTGCTGCTACTGTCTTATTTCAATCCACTTTTTTTTCTAATGTCTATAGTCATAAGAATGGTTACAGGATGCCACCGACACATACCAGAATGGGTGAAACCTTTTAGTTTTAACGCACTCAAGTTTATAGCTAACATTTAGAAGAGGAGAGCATGTATATTAGTAAACATTTAAAACGTTCTCCTTTGTGCTTACCGTGTACCACACACTCTTCAAGTGCTTCAGATACATAAACTTTGTGAATTACCACAACAGTCCCGTGAGATATACTTTATAATTAACTCCATTTTACAGATGAGGAAATTGAGGCATAAAGAGATTAGGCAACTTGCTCAAGGACATCAGGTTAATAAGTGGCAGAATTGGTACTTGAACCCAGATACTGTCACCAGAGTCCATGCCCTTGGCCACTGTATTGTACTACCATTGTATTAAGTCAAAACCACCTAAATAGGTTCCAACCAGTTCAAAAACTAGTGGAGAAAACCCATATTTCTCTTGCTTTCAAGTCTCACACACTGCAATTATTTGATTCTTTTTGGTTCATTTAGGCCAGGAAATGAAGCCAGCAAGGAGATAAACAATCAGGTAGAAAACCCAGCTATTAAGTCAAATCATGCACCACAGTGGCCTTTATGCCATCAGGCTGGTAGTCCCCTTGTCTCCACATTTTGTATAAATAATAAGTTCCTAAACATTTCTAAGGTAAAGGGGTGTTAAAGATAATCTGGTCTTCTAGTCTCTTATTTTCTTCATTAAAAGAAAAAGAATCTGGTAATGGAACAGATACCCAGAGAAGGCCAGGTCTTGTAACTATTGCAAGGTCTCCACTGGTTTCTTCTGAAAAATCAGATCCTTTTAATACAATAATAGCATTGCAACTGGATTTCTCTTTGAGGCACAAAGTTGCTAAAAGCAAAAGCAGGGCTTGTCATCCTCAGCCTTACAACCACAGTTTGAATGTGATGAATTGGGGGGGGAGAAGATACTTGGCTATTTAATTAAACTCACGGCCGTACAATATTGATTACTGGGGCAGGGCCTTTCTGGACTTTGCGGATCTCATCATAGCACGTGATTTCCACGTAGCAGGTGCTAGTCAGGGTTTACTATTACAATTGTTCTCTCAACCTGTCCCACAGTTAATGCCTCTGTTTTTTACACAGCCGTACATCTCCACCTTTTGGCATTTTAAGGATGCGAGAGTTAGAAATTTGAGTGGCCCAAAGGCAACCATGCTAAGTGACAAGATCGAACTCAGGTTATTTACAAGCACTTCATTCCACTGTGCCTGGTCAGCATCATCCACAGTAGGGCTTGATGAAAGTTACCAGTAAACAGGTCATTTGAATGGAGAGTCATTAACCATTTCGATCAAGTTGTGATATTTTGGTTTTTACATTTACACATAATAAAATTCTCTTTTTGTGGGGTATGGATCCGTGAGTCGTAACAAGTGCGTACAATGGGGAACCCAAAAAGACCCAGAATTATCTCCTGGAGGGTGGGCCCCTTGTAATATTGGCTCCCCCTGCTAGGTGAGTGTTCTAGGAACCCATCTGTGTCTGTACCAGCTGGCATTGTTGTGAGAGGCTGCATTTGGTTTCAGTGAATTTTTTTTTGGAAGACTCAATGTGGTTAACCATTTCGTGATGGGTGATTTACGTGATGGGTGATTTAGGTGATGGGTGATTTACGAGTGCACCTGCCCACACAGCACTGAGGGATGAGCAGTTTTTGACCAAAAATGGCATGACCCCCATGCCCCACCCACCCTATTCACCCTATCTCATGCTGAGCAACTTCTTTTTGTTTCCCTGGGTGAAAAAAGTCCTCAGACGGAAATGTTTTGCTGATGAGGAAGAGGTGAAACAAAAAACAACAGAAGCCCTAAAAGGCATCAAAATCAACAAGTTCAAAAACTGTTTTAAGCAGTGAAAAAAAAAATCTCAATAGGTATTTTGAATACGTTGAAGGTGACTGAAGTTTAAACATGTTAGAATAAATACACAGTTTTTAATAACTAAATTCCAGGGTTTTTTGGGTCCCCTCATACTGCCGTGTAAGCACCGTAACACTCTGGTTGCCTAACAGTTCCACCACTCCCAAAATTCCCTCGTACTGCTCCTTTGTAGACAAACCCACCCCCACCCAGACCCCCGACAACTGATCTGTCCTCCATCCATATAGTTTCGCCTTTTCCAGATTGTCATATGAATGGAATCATACAGTAAGTAACCTTTTGAGTCTTGTGCCTTTCACTTAGCATAACACATTTGGGATTATCCATGCTATTGCATGTATCAGTTCTTCCTTTCTGTTGCTGAGTCGTATAGATAAAACCTAGTTTCTGTATCCATTCACCAGTTAAAGGGCATCTGTCTGGATTGTTTCCAGCTTTTGACAGTTATAAATAATGTCGCTATGAACATTTATATACTGATTTTTGTGTAAATACAAGTTTTCATTTCTGTAGGGTAAATACTTGAGAGCGGGATTGTTAGGTCATATAAGTACGTATTTAACTTTATCAGAAACTGCCAACTTTTCCAAAGAGACGGCATCATTTTACATTCACATCAGAAAGGTATGCCTATTGCAGTTGCTCTGCATCCTCTCCAGCACACTTGTTAATTTTTTTTTTTAATTTTAGCTATTCTAATAGTGATTCAGTGGTGTCTCATTGTGGTTTTAATTTGCATTTCCCTAATGACTAATGAATATTGAGCATCATTTCATGTGTTTATTTGCCATCTATATATCTTTGGTGAAGGATCGCTTCATAACTTTTGCCCATTTTTTATTAGTTTTTGTCTTCTTTTTTTAATTTTTATTTATTGATTTTTAGAGAGAAAGGAAGGGGGGAGAGAGAGAAAGAGAAACATCAATTTGTTGTTCCACATATTTATGCATTCATTGGTGGATTCTTGTATGTGCCCTGACCAGGGATCAAACCTGCAACCTTGGCATATTGGGAAGATGCTCTAACCAATTCCCAGCCAGGGTGGGTTTTTTGTTTTCTTATTGTTGAATTTTAAGAGTTCTTTGTATGTCCTGGATACAAGTTATTTGTCAGATATGTGATTTGTAGATATTTTCTTAGTCTGTGACTTATCTTTTTATTTTCCTTTCAGAAGTTTACATTTTGGATTAAGTCCACTTTATTCATTTCTTTTGTGGATTGTGCTTTTAGTATTGTATCTAAGAACTCTGCGTGACCCAGAGTCATGATAATTTTCTCCTAAGGTTTCTTCTAAAAATTTTGTACTTTTACATTCTTATATCTATGACCAGTTTTGAATTCATTTTTGTATAAAGTGTGAGATGTAGGTCAAAATTCACTTTTGTGGTTACCACTATATTTTTTGTTATATTTAAAAACAGAGATCAGTATTACTTGTTTCTTCAGAGGAAACAAACCAAATAATAGTTTTTAAAATTTTTTGTAGGTAACTTATATGCAGGTAGTACAGAATTTGGGGTATACAATAAAAAGTAAGTAGAAAACTTGGGGTGTACAACGAAAAGTAAGTTTTCTCCCACCTGGGTCCCATAGACCACCCAGATACCATCACTACCCATTCTCCCACCTCCCAAGGCAACCATTGTTACTAGTCTCTTATGCATCTTTCCAGGAATAATTTATGCATTTACAGTTGTGTATCTGTGTGTTTTAATAAATTACAGCAAATTATTCTCACTATTCCGTGCCTTACATTTTTACGGAACACCGTTTCTTGGAGATCATTTCACGAGCCTCCTCTCATTGAAAAAAAATAGCTTTATTGAGATAACCTTTCACATGTACAATTCCTCCATTTAAGTGTACAATTCAGTGTTTTTTGGTACATTCAGGGTCGTGCAACCATCACCACAATCTAATTTTTGAGTATTTTGTCCCCCCTAACGAAAAAACGAAACACCATACTATCAGCAGTCAATCTCTATTCCTCTCCCCCACCTCCCAGCCCTAAGCACCCGCCAGTCTAGTTTGTACCTTCGTATGTTTGCCTCTTCTGGACATTTCATGTAAATGGGATCATACAGTGTCGTACAATATGTGGTCTTCTGTGACTGGTTTCTTTCAGCATAATATTTTTCTGACTCATTCTTTCTCTGTGTACTCCATTATATAGTTATACCCTACTTTGTTTAACAGTATCACTTTTGATGGACATTTGGGTGGAAATTTCTTGTATGTATAGTATTCTATCACATACAAGTTGCTAATATAAATTGCTAAAAATGAAACTGGAATCAAAACAATAGATACTTTTAAAATTTGGGTAGATACTACTAAGTAGCCCTTTATAGTGACCTCTAGCTAACTTATATTCTCTTCACTCCCCCAAAATATTAAATGACTCTTTCTCCATAAAGTTTTTAAACACAGTATGTATAAAGCTTTTTCATCATTGCCAAATGGGGAATAAGAGGTGGCTTATAGTTTTAATTTGCATTTTTATTATGAACTAGAATAAGAATTACTTTATTATTTTAACAGCTATTTGAATTTCTTTTTCTTGTGCTGTCATATTTTTTGCAATTTTGGTGGGGGGGTAGCTGGGTGTTTATTGATTTGTAGATAATTTTTGCTAGTTTGTCTTTTGTCCTTTGACTTTGTTTATTATGTTTGTTGCCATGTAGACATTTTTTATTTTTATGTAATTTAACATATCAGGCTTTTCTTTTATAGCTCCTGAGTTTTAGGTCATCTTAAGAAGGATTACAGTTACTCTTGAGATTATATGTTTCTAATTTTTAAAAATCAAGCCCTGGCTGGTGTGGCTCAGTGGACTGAGTGCTGGCCTGGGAACCAAAGGGTCTCCAGTTCAATTCCCAGTCAGGGCACATGCCTGGGTTGCAGGCCAGGTCCCCAGTGGGGGGCACCTGAGAGGCAACCACACATTGATGTTACTCTCCCCCTCTCTAAAAAATAAATAAATAAGATCTTTTTTTTTTAAATCGAGGCAATTTTAGATTTATATGCAGTTACAAGAAATAATAAAGAGCGATCCCTGTACACTTCACCCGGTGTTCCCCACTGGTCACATTTTGCAAAACTGTTGTATAATACAGGGACCAGGACATTGACATTGGTACAACCTACCAGTCTTACTCAGGTTTCCCCAGTTTTGGTTACACACTTTGGTTTGTGTGTATGTGTATGTGTGTGTGTGTGTGTATTAAGTCTTACACAACTTAATCACTTTTTTCATTTAATCCATCACTAGTCAAGATAGTTCACACTTCCATTACCACAAGGGTCCCTGGTATTGCCCTTTTATAACCCAACGCCCCCTCACCCAATCTCTGACAACCTCAGTAATTTGTCCTCTATTTCTAAAATTTTGTCATTTTAAAAATGTTATATATAAATGGAATCATACAATATGTACTCTTTTTGGATTGGCTTTTGTTCCACATAATTCTCCAGGTTTCTCCAGGTTGTGTGTTAGTGTGTTTCTTTCTCTTGCTAAGTAACACAGGTACCCTGAGGCACAATGTACTGCAGTTTGTTTAACCATGTACCTGTTGAGAGACGTCCGAGCTGATTCCAGTTTTTGGTTATTACAAGTAAAGCTACTGTGAACATTCATGCACAAGTTTTTTGTGTAAACGTAAGTTTTCCTTTCTCTAGGATAAAGCCTAGGACTACAATTGCTGGGTCATGTGTTAGTTGCATGTTTAGTATTTTTTCAAATCAATTTTACTAAGGTATAATTTGCATACAGTACAGCGTAGACATTGTAATTTCATGGTTCCATGAATTTTTTTAAATCCTCACGCAAGGAAATGTTTATTGATTTTAAAGAGAGAGGAAGAGAGACAGAGACATCGAGGTGAGAAACGACCTCCCACGTGCACCCCGACCAGGGACCAAACCCGCCACCTTTTGGTGTGTGGGATGGCTCTCCAACCAGCTGAGCTACCCGGGCAGGGCTGGTTCTGTGAGTTTTGATAAATGCATGCAGCTATGTGAGCATCACCCCACTCAAGGCACAGAACTTTTATATTACCTTAGAAACTTCCCTCATGCCTCTCTGCAGTCAGTCTCTGCCCTATCAGGAGAGATTAGCTTTACTGGAGATAGAATTCCATACAAATGGAATCACACCATAAGTATTCTTTTGAGACCGGCTTTTTTCCCACACTTAAATATTTTAAGATTCATCCCTGATGTTTTTGTGTTTTAGTGTTATTTGTTTTTTCCTCTTTTTTAATAAACTATTTCCTAAAACAGTTTTAAATTTACAGAAAAACTGCAGAAATACTGCAGAGTTCCCATATACCCTATACCCAGTTTCTTCATTATTAACATCTTCCATTAACACAGTACATTTGCTGTAATTAATGAACCAATATTGAAACATTACTGTTAACTAAACTCTATAATTTATTCGGATCCTGGTTTTTGCCTAATGTCCTTACTCTGTTCTTGGCTCCCATCCAGGACACCATAGCACATTTAGCGTTCATGTGTATTTAGGTTACTCTGAGCATGCACACCTAGATTTTCAGCACACTGCGAGCTGTTTTACAGAGTGGCTGTACCGTTTACGTTCCCACCAGCAGTACATGAGTGATCAGGTTTTCTGCATCCTTGCCAGCATTTGGTGTTGTCATTGTTTTTTATTTTTGGCATTCCGATAGGTATGTAGTTATATCTCACTGTAGTTTTAATTTGTCTTTATTTTTTAAAAGATTTTATTTATTTATTTTTAGAGAAAGAGAAGAGGGAGGGAGGAAGACAGAGAGAGATACATCGATGGGTTGCCTTTCACACCCCCCCACATGGGGACCTGGCCTGCAACCCAGGTGTGTGCCCTGACTGGGAATCGAGCCAGCGACCTTTAGGTTTGCAGGCCAGCACTCAATCCGCTCAGCCACACCAGCCAGGGCTGATTTGCCTTTCTTTAGTGATTAATGATGTTGAACATCTTCTCATGTACTTATTTGTCATCTATATATCTTCTTCGGTGAAATGTCTGGTCATTTCTTTTGTCCATTTTTAATCAAGTTACCTTTTTTTTAAACTGCTGAGTTTTGAGAGTTCTTTACACATTCTCGGTACTAGTTGGAAATGCAGTTTGTATTTTCTCCCAGTCTGTGGCAGATAGTACCCAACCCTATACATGCCGTGTTATTTCCTATACATATTTCCTGTGATAAAGTTTAATTTATTAACAACAGTAACTAATAAAATAGGACAATTATAATAATATAGTGTAATAAAAGTTGTGGGAGTGTGGTCACTCTCCGAAAATATCTTTTTGTACTGTACTTATCCTCTTCAATGATGTGAGATGAGATGGTGACACAATGCCTGGTGACGAATGAAGTGAGGTGAATGGCGTAAGCATTGTGACACAGCATTAGGCTACTCCAAGGGTAACTTGAACATGAGTGCTGTGATACCAGAACAGTTGGTCTGACAACCCAGTGGCTACCAAGCGACTCACTGCAGGCAGCATGTATGGCGTGGATATGCTGGATGGAGGGATGCTTCCTGACCTGGCACAAGTGAGTGGAGCAGCATGAGATTTCATCATGCTGTGCAGAAGGGCATGTTATTTAAAACTTACGAATTGCTTATTTCTGGAATTTTCCACTTAATACTTCCAGATTGTGGTTAACTGAAGCTGGAAAGTGAAACCTTGGATAAGGGGTGGGGAGTGGACTATGTCAACAGTCTTTTCTGTCCTGCTTCTTCCAGTGGTAGTGTTTGTGGGCAAGGGAGAAAGCAGACTTGATGTGGTTAAAAACAACAAGCAAGCAGTCCTGATACTCTGCTGTCCCCTGCAGCCAGCTCTTGGTCATTAAACCAGCGCATTCATTTGCTTTTACTAGGGTAAGCCAGGGGAAGGCGTCCTATTAGAAAGTTAGAAGGTGTGTTGGGGAGGGGTTTGGCAGTAGGGGCAAGAGTAGGACAGATGCAGATGCCCGTTCTGGTTGCTAAGCCTTACCAACTTCTGAAAACTGTTGCTTTGATTTCTGCAAGTTAAAATTCCACAATTTTGCCTGGTCAGTGTGGCTTGGTTTGTTGGAGCATTGTCCCATGTACCAAAAGGTCATGGGTTTGATTCCTGGTCAGGGCACATGCATACCTAGGTTTCGGGTTTGTGCCTGATTAGGGCACATGCAGGAGGCAATGAGTCAATGTTTCCCTCTCACCTCTCTCTTTCTCCCCCCCCCCCTTCCTTTCTCTCTCTCTCTGAAATATAAATATATATATAAAATAAAATTCCACAGTTTGGGCCAGTTATAGTATTTCATATGCTGCCAGTTTATCCCTAACAATAGAATAATCATTTTATAGGAAGAGAGTCTGTTATTATAATCATTCAATAATTTTTAAAGTTGTATATGGAAGAGATGGAGATGTTTTTTATGGTGCCCAGTAGGGATAAGGAGATACGCTTCTCCGAATTCAGTTTGCCTGGATCCTGGTCGGCGAAGGTGTGCCAGGCCGTGGAGCTGAAGTGGTTCTGTGGCGAGGATGGTTCTTGATGCCAGTTGTTCATTTACAGGTAGCTTTTGAAAATGGCTGCCTCTCATTTCACCGGGCTCACAGCCGTTGCTGATGTAATTAAAGACCTAGACACTCAGATAGCTGTAAGTAAGCTCTTTGAGGCCACCGTGGGAGGAGCTTGGTGAATGTGCTTCCGATTTGTGGTGACACCAAAGCTGATGTCACAAATTCAAGCTCGTGGCTCTAAAATTGAGCAGTCTCAGCTACTCCAGGCTAGGGACTCTGCATGTACTTAAAGATTGCTAACACTCAAGAGAACATTTGCTCTTGATAGCAAAAAAAGACTTTCGCGATTGCTAAAAATTGTGTTTATTGGACGTAGCCCTGACGTAGAGTTAAGCATGTTTTGAAATGTCAAAGTGAACTAATCTGTCTTCTGACGTGTTGTGATTGGGTTGTAGCTATGCAACTGTGCCGTAATTTCTTGGAATTTAACATTATTTGATGTTCAGTAATAGTGCATGTAGTACTCAACCGTGTATTCTATTTTTACAAAGTCTCCAAAAATGGCTTGCTCATTGCTCATTCTAGTTTATTTTTGTACAAAAGATTCCTCATTTCATTTACTTTCTTATCTCAATTTTGTGGACTATGTCATTTAGCTTTTGGAGAAGAGGTGGTTTCTAAATATCAGGTGAGAGCAATGAATATTCTTCATTCCCTCCATTTTTAGTGTGCAGATATCAAATGGTTACCATCTTTTATATACTGAAGACCTTTCAAAGTCTGATAGACCGCATATAGTTTTACTTTCAAAACTTATCCTTTATTACAGGTGCCTCTGGGGCTCATTTTCATGTTTTCCTTCCACAGTTGATTGGCCTTGGTCCTCATACCTCCAGAAAGAAACAGGATCTCGATAAGCTCTATGAGCTGAAGTCCAAAGCTCGGCAGATTATGAACCAGTTTGGCCCCTCAGCCCTAATCAACCTCTCCAATTTCTCATCCATAAAACCGGAACCAGCCAACACCCCTCCACAAGGCTCCATGGCCAATAGCACTACAGTGGTTAAGATCCCAGGCACTCCTGGGTCAGGAGGGCGTCTCAGCCCCGAAAACAATCAGGTACCATCCTCTTGCTTTTTGCTCTCTGTAGTCACCTCTCATCTGTTACTTGAACCAGAAGCACTTTGAGAGATGTCCATCTCAGATGCTGCCTCAGTTGAAAAAGGTCTTTTTCCCTCCTTGGACTTCTAAAGTTCTAAATTGAATGATCATGTGCAACATTTATCGGTTTCTACCTGTAGTAGTTATGTGTCTACCTGCTTATATAGACATATATCCATGCACATTAATATAATACCTTACCTCTGACCAGTGTTTATGTTTATATGTAAATATATGTGTGCTATATAATTATTGGATAAAATAGTTAATAAAATAGTAAAATAATTAACGGATTCAATATTCACTATTCTTATAATAAAAGTACTTTTGCTTTTAGTCTTTTCTCCTTCCAGTTCCTCTAGCTGCTGCCATTATTAATTTTCTGCAGTGATTCTAAAGTCTGCCGCCTTCTTTCTATTCTTGATTCTGATTCTGTTCTCCAGAGCCACAGAAATAAGAAATAAATATAATCTCTTGACTTGGGCCTCATAGGCTGGGTAGCCTGGGATGAGAGGACAACATTTCAAGAGAGTGAGAGGAGGGACTAGCAAAGGTGAAAGGGGAGCATTGGGCAGATAGTCCAAGACCAACCTATGAGAACGTGGAGTTTCCTGGAGAACGGGAGATACAATTATGTGGATAGGATTATGGCAAAACCTGCTGGGCCTATACTAATTGGTTTCCATTGGAACTTTTAGTCAATAAAAAGTCTTTGCAAATATTTAATAGAGGAATAAGTAATGTAATCAAAACAGTATGGCTTTGGAGGGTTAACTTGGCAGTAAAGAGACCAGAGGGGTGGGAAAGGGGTAGACTGGGGAGAAGGCCCAAGTCTAAGACTTTTATAATAAATCAAGACGTGTTGAAGGCTTGAGTTGAGTGCAAATGGAGAAGAATGGATAGATCTGAGACATCACTAACAAATGTTTATTTTAAAAAATATTCTATTTTTCCCTAGTTCCAAGTTATTCGTTTATCACAGAAACTTTTGAACAACGCAAAGAATAAATAGCCAATAATTCTACTACCACCCCAAAATAACTATGGTTAGCATTCTAGTGTGTGTCTTTGATCATCTGTAACGGTATATATATGTGACATGACATTTCCTCTGCGAAAGAGAGATCATCGTTGTACATACTTGTACAAAGATGAACACATATTCCCTGCCCTCAGGGAGCTCTCAGCCTATTAAGTGAGAAACAGGTAAGTTTATAAATGTACGTAATGATAGAAGGGTATACAGGGTACAGTAGAGGCCAAAGGAGGAAGTGAATGCTTTTACCTGGGTGGGCTAGAGAAAGCATCAGAAAGGAAGCACCGTGAGCCAAGCAAGTAGGAAGAAGGGTGAATGAGCATGTCCAAAGGCAGCAGAGGCACTGTACGATTTGTGGTGGTCAGAAAATGGTAAATTATTTAATGTAGAGGGAAACTGAGGCACAGTGAGAAAAAGAGATCAGACGGAAATAAGCTGCCCGATAGACGTTGGCCCCTCTTCTAGTCTGCTCGTTCTGCCTTTCCCTGGGCTGCTTCAGTCTTGAGACTATAGTTGTAGCAATACCACCAGGTAGGCCAGACTGTTCACTCCGTGGAAAGCAGAAACTGAAGGCAACAAATTGACAGCCTTTCTTCCTCATAAGGTAATGAGTTTTTTGTTTGTTTGTTTCCTTGATACTTGGCTGAAAAAAATCTTCTCCCAATTAACTTCAGGTATTGACTAAGAAGAAATTACAAGACCTAGTAAGAGAAGTGGATCCTAATGAGCAACTAGATGAAGACGTGGAGGAGGTAGGTGGTTGGGTACCCTGGAGCCCATGTCCCCAAGAACCAGGAAAGAACAGTGGTTACGAGCACAG
Source organism: Macrotus californicus (assembly GCA_007922815.1). NCBI lineage: Eukaryota > Metazoa > Chordata > Mammalia > Chiroptera > Phyllostomidae > Macrotus > Macrotus californicus. Next base: position 12,979 of record VMDR010003252.1, read on the forward strand.
ACTTTACAGCCAGACAGATCTGACTTTGCATCTTGGCTCTGCCACTTAACAGCTTTGGAGCTGTGGACGAACCACTTAAGCGCCCTGACACTCAGTTTCCTCCTGTGCTGGGAGGGTATGACGTTGTGTATCTGCAGGGTTATTGTGAGGGTCCCATGGAGTAACTTAAACAAGTCACTCTATACCTAACGGCTGCTGCTGCTTTTGCCTGGCAAAAAGGGCATGGTCTGCTGTTACAGGTGATTACTTTCACCAATTTTAGTTGCTCCTAGAATATTCCTCCATATTTCAAAGTAATATACTTAAACAGATATTCTTATTTTCATTCTTTTTTCCTTTTTTTAAAACAGATATTCTTTGATTCATTCATTTAAAAAAAATTTTTTAAATTTATTTTTAGAGAAAGGTGAAGGGAGGGAGAAAAAGAGGAAGAAAAATATCAATGTGTAAGAGAAACACACATCGATTGGTTACCTCTCCCAACTGGGGACTAGCCCAGAACCCAGGCATGTACCCTGACTGGGAATCAAACCAGTGACCTTTCGGTTAGCAGACCCAGCACTCAGTCCACTGAGCCGCACCAGCCAGGGCTTATTCGTTAATTTTATGATAGTCTATTGACTTCCTTCTATGATAGATGAGAATTTTGTTAAACCATTCACATACATGCCATACACTCTTTCCTTTCCCTCATTTTTCCAATATAATTTTGTTACAATTATGTAATAACTCAAACATCAATATTTACATTAGTCTGACTATACAAATATTGTTCACCACAGAGCCAAGTCATTCATGTCCTCAATTACTTTTCCTTTCTTGTGTAACTTATTTTCTTGAAGTTGATAATTGACTTGTTTTTGTTAGTGTTCTATGTCTTTTTTATTCTGCTTCCACTATCAGCTCTGTTATGCACCTGTCAACATTGCTTTCCAAATGGAAAAATAATCTATTGGTTGACGTCATCCCCCATGTCCCCACCCCAAGATTTTAATCCCAGAAAACTCTATCCTTTGTGGTCTGATTAATGTCAGTCCACTTGCATAAATCCCTCCTAGATCTTCCCTTGGCCTCTTGGGATCTCTTGTTTCTGAGATCACACATCCTGTTTTTACATTATTCCCGTTTTTGGTTAAAACACTTTTCTAAAAACTTTCTACAGAAGGATAGATGAGAGGTAAATGTCTTAAATTGTCTACATTCTAACCTCACACTTAATTTTTAGTTTGGCTGTATTTAGAATTCTATTTTGGAAATTGTTTTTCTCCTTTCAGCTGTGAAGGGATTGCTCTATTATCTTCTAAAAATCTCCTATTAAGAAATCTTAAGCTATTCTGATCCTGACCCTATTGGGGTCTTATCTTTTTCCTGTTTTGAATTTTCATATGAGCCTTAGTGTGTTTATTTTTTCATTTGTTGTACTGAGTTTTTGGAGCCTTATCCTAGTGACTTGTGTACCTCAGTTCTGGGATGATTTTGTGTATTTTGTTTTGATTTTGCCTTTGCTGAGGCACATGTAATGATAGGAAAAGAAAAGACAGGTTATAAAAACAGTGTACCCCTGGCTGGTGTGGCTCAGTGGATTGAGTGATGGCCTGCAAGCCAAGGGGTCACTGGTTCAATTCCCAGTCGGGGCACATGCCTGGGTTGCAGGCCAGGTCCCCAGTAGGGGGTGCACCAGAGGCAACCACACATTGATGTTTCTCCCTCTTTTTTTCCTTCCCTTCCCCTCTCTCTAAAAATAAATAAATAAAATCTTTTTTAAAAAGGCATTAAGAAATATAAAAAACAAAAACAAAAGTATAACTCCATTGTTTTATTTTAACCAGAGGGAGAATATTTGCCCTTTTTGTGTAAATGCAATTGTTTTTTGAGCAGCGCCTTTATAGTTCATGTACCAAAAAGTCACCTATTTGAAATATACATTTTGGTAGTTTTTAGTATATTCAGAGTCATGTAACTGTTAACACAGCCGACTTTAGAACATTTTCATCATCCCTGAAAGAAACCCATACGCGTTAGTAGCCACTCCTCATTTTCTCCAGGCCCCACAGCCCCAGGCAACTACAGATATATTTTCTGTCTTTATAGGTTTGCCTATTCTGGACATTTCAAATACATGGAATCATAATATTTGGTCTTTTGTGACTGCCTTCTTTCACCTAAGGCTAATGTTTTGTTTTAAGATTTGATTTACTTTAGAGAAAGGGGAAGGGAGGGAGAAAAAGAGGGAGAGAAATATCGATGTGACATAGAAACATCAATCGGTTGCCTCTTGTACTGCGCACCCCAACTGGGGACCAAACCGTAACCCAGGCATGCGTCCTTGACCAGAATTCAAACAGGCAACCTTTTGCTTTGCAGACTGATGCCCAACAAACTGAGCCCCACTGGTCAGGGCCGTAGCATGATGTTTTTAGCTTCAGAATTCTGATTTTGCTCATCACACAGTCCAGGATTAATTTATAATGAAGTGGAAAGAACCCAGGATTTGGGCTCAGAGCCTCGAGCTTGAATCCTAGTTCCACTGCTTAGTGGTCACCTGGCCATGAGCAGGGTGGTCTCCTGAAGGTTTAGCATCCTCTACTGTAGAATGAGGACAACGTTCATGCCCCATTTTCTTCACAGGATTATTATAAGGACTAGGTAAGATAATGGAAATAAAGCTGCTTTAAGAGACTATGAGTGAGGAATCATAATGACTTGCTTTTGTTTTCCCACCTAATTCAGAAGACACTGTCGGGGAGAGGGATTGGGCTGGTTGATGCCTGCTGGGTAGCAGTGTAGAAAGCTCATCCACAGAAAGGTGTGAACTGCATTCCGCTCGGTGGATGAGTTCCTGTGTTTCTATTTCCACTGTCACTCCTCCTCCTCACCTGAAGCCACAGGCTGATTATAGGCCTTCTAATAGAAAGCCTGACCGAATCTGTGGCTGTCCCAGCTACAGGCACCGACCCGGCCGATGACATGGTCACTCTCCCATACTTTTGTCTTCCCCAGATGCTGCTGCAAATTGCTGATGATTTTATCGAGAGTGTGGTGACAGCAGCCTGCCAGCTTGCTCGGCATCGCAAGTCCAGCACCCTGGAGGTGAAGGATGTCCAGCTGCACCTAGGTACGTGGTCTCATTTCCCCCTGAGGCGTCCATGCTATTGCTCCTTCAGGACCATCAGGAGCAGTGTAGTCAGAGGAACCTTCGTGCCAGAATCGACCCTTGGGCTCTGAGGTTTGTGTGTTCCCGGGCATGGGGTTGCCACTTTCTGTGTCACCTTATCTTTCTTCCTTAATTTCTCTTTTAGAGCCCATTTCCTCATTGGTAAGTGAAGATCATAATATCCTCCTTACACAGTAATTGTGAGAATTATGGATTTGGTTTGTAAAATGACTGGCACAGGACCTCCCCAAAGTAAGAGCTTAGTAAGTGTAGCTACTATATTTCTACCATTCAGATAATGGTGTTTCCCTTCCAGTTTTTGCCTTTTATGCATTTTTCCCAAGAAAATGATAATTATAATAATGCAAATACCATTTTGTTTTCTGCTTTCCTACTTAATAGACACTAAACTAGGGCTTGGGTTTTTCTAGAAGATACTCATCTAACATCGATAACCATAATCTCTTCAAAATGCATAAGCCCCGGACATAACCAAGGGGGAGGGTGGGAGCAAGGGATGGAGGTGGGATTGGCTGGGGTTGGGGAGGGAGTGATGGGGGAAAATGCATACAACTGTAAGTGAACAACAATAAAGTAATAAAATCTTAAAAAAAAATGCATAAGCCCCTTCTGCACTGGGTATAGTGATCAAAAGAAAGCAAACTGTTGCCTTTACTGGTGTGGCTCAGTGGGCTGGGCATCACTCCACAAAGCAAAAGGCCGCTGGTTCCTTTCCTAGTCAGGGCATGTGCCTGGGTTGTAGGCCAGGTCTGCCATTAGGGGCGAGTGAGAGGCAACTAACTGATTGTGTTTTCCTCATACATCAATGTTTCTTTCCCTCTCTTTCTCCCGTCCTTCCCCTCTCTAACAAATAAAATTTTTTTAAAAAGAAAGAAAGCAGTCTATCACTACAAAGACAGTCAGGCCAAGTGAATGAGGCAGAAGATATTAAGGGATTCAGTACAGATCAGCCCGTGACTGATCGCTGAAAGGCTTACTCCCCAGTATCAAGAAGATATTATTTGGGGAGACACAGGTAGTCTAGGTGGAGTAAATGACACACTTCTGGTTAATGTTGCTGATATTAATAGCAGAGGACAGGTAGTTTGATGATCTATTATTATGTAACAAATCACTCTAAAACAGTAACAGTTGTTTTGGTTCATAAATCTGGTGTTGACCGGGCTTAGCTAGACAGTTCTGCTAACAGTCTTCCTATGATTAAAGTCAGATGGCGGGCGAGGCTCAGATTGTTTTGAAGGAAGGTGTATTAGTCTCCAAGGCTGGCGTAATAAAGTACCACAAACTAGGTGACTTAAAACAACTAAATGTATTTTCTCACAGTTTTGGAGGCCAAAAGTTTAAAATGAAGATGTCACCAGGGTGTAGTTTCTTCAGAGCCTCTATTGAAGAATCTTTCCTCGCCTCTTCTTAGCTTCTGGTGGTAGCCCGCAATCCTTGGCATCCTCTGGTTTTATAGCTGCATCACTCCAGCCTGTGTCTCCATCTTCACATGGCCTGTGTGTGTGTGTGTGTGTGTGTGTGTGTAGGTGTGTCTTTCTGTGTCTGTTCTCTTCTCCTAAGATACCAGTCAGATTGGATTAACACGGTGTGTGTGTGTGTGTGTGTGTGTGTGTGTGTGTGTGTGTGTGTGTGTAGGTGTGTCTTTCTGTGTCTGCTCTCTTCTCCTAAGATACCAGTCAGATTGGATTATGGGTCCATCATACTCCACGACGACCTCATCTTAACTAATGACAGTTGATCCTTGAACAACATGGGTTTGAACTGCGTGGGTCCACTTATACACAGGTTTTTTTGCGGAAGTACACAGTTGGCCCTTTGTATTCTCAATTTTCATGCTGCAGATTTAGCCAGGCACAGATTGAAAATGGCATTTTCTATCCAAGGTTGGGAATCACGCATGCAGAGGACGGATATGTTATATGTGGATTTTCAACTGCATGGGGGTCAGTGCCCCTCATGCCCACATTGTTCAAGGGTTAAGAGTACATCTGCAGCAGCCCTGTTTGCATTTCGTTCTGAGGTACCGGGGTGACCTACTACCTCAGACTTCAGTATATCTTTTGAGGATACAGTTCACCCCGTAACAGAGCTTCATCATGTCCATGTCCGATGCTTGGGCTAGGAACTCTCAGAAAGCTGGGACTGTGCAGGTCTCTCTGTGTCTGCCTTTGTCATCTCTCTGCATGGGCTCCTCATTTGCTGCCCCAGGATGGCTGGACTTCTTACATGGCAACTGAAGGCTCCCTGAATGAGTGTCCTGGAATGACCTGGCAGAAACTTCATGGTGCTTTCTAACCCAGTCTCTGAAGTGACACAGCATCACTTCTGCTAAATTCTGTCCTTTGAGGCCGTCACAAAGGCCTGTCTAGGTTCACGGGGAGGGAAGGTAAACTCCACTTCCTGACGGGAGGAGTGTGAAGGAATTTTAGACATGTTTTAAAACCACTGCAGTACAAATCCATAGAAACATGAAGTAGAATGGTGGTCACCAGGCGCTGGAGAGAGGGGAGGGAATGGGAAGTTACTGTTGACTGGGTACGGAGTTCTGATGAAAAAATGGTGGAGGTGGGGGTGGTGATGGTTGCACAGCAGGGTGAGTGTGCTTAATGCCGCTCAGCTGTCCGCTTAGGAGTATTTAAAGTGGTCAGTTTTATGTGTATTTTATACATTATATTACATGGAGAGTTTAGCATTGCTATTTTTAAAAATACTTTGTATTTTAATTACTGAAAATAAAATTGGAGTGTCAGTTTATTCATTAAGGGTAAAAAGTAATTATCACAGAAACTAGAAAACTCTACATGACCAGACAACATCCGTAGCAAGTCCTAAGGAAGCTGAATCATAATCAGAAGATTGCTTGCAGAGCGTGGGGACTCGGGAACCTGCCATGAAATGCACCAGGCCTGCTGCACACGCCCTCACACCTCTCAGCAAAGATCGCCTTTGCCAGTGGGGCTGCAAATTCTTTTTTTTAGTATTGATTTTAGAGAAGAAGGGAGGGAGAGAATCACTGGTTTGTTCCACTCATCCATGGATTCATTGGTGACTCTTGTATGTGTCCTGACCATGGGATTGAGCCCGTAACCTTGGCCTATTGGGATAACACTCTAACCCACGGAACTACCCAGCCAGGGCAGGGCTGTAAATTCTTGACGCCTCTCTTCTGGGTGGACTGGGATGCCAGTGTTTGCTTCTGACCCGGTTTTCTGTATTTTCATAGTTGAATAACCTCCTCTTTGACAGTCTTTCTTTAGAAATGTGAATGTGAAATGAGATAATGTACGTAGAATGGTTTGCACAATGCTGCTTTGTGCCAGGCATTTTACTATGTCTTATTCACTAAATGATTGTTGTTATCATAGTAATATCATATAAACTATAAATACACACAATTTTAAATAGGTTGCTATACATCCTGGCTGATGTGGCTCAGTGGATTGAGTGCCCGTCTGCGAACCAAAGGGTCACCAGTTTGATTCCCAGTCAGGGGACATGCCTGGGTTGTGGGCCAGGTCCCCAACAGGGGGCGTGTGAGAGGAAACCACACATTGATGTTTCTCTCCCTCTCTTTCTCCTTTCCTTCCTCTCTTTCTAAAATAAATAAATAAATAAATAGATAAGATCTTTAAAATATATAAATAAAATAAATATATTGCTACACATTCTTACACATATACATTCATGCCAGGTAGCTACTCTCCTTCATTGAAGTGACTTTGCAAATCCGCATTTCAATTCACTTTGTGTCGATTGTAAAGTTTAATTCCCAGAAAGGGAAACTTAGTGCCCATTTCAAGTACTGAAAACAAATAATAGCAGAAGACTTCAGACATTTTTATTTTTAAAAAAATATTAGAAGAGAGCTCCATATGAAATTATTCTAGAACCAAACATGAATCATTCATTTATCCAGTATTTCATGTGCATTAGACACAAATTTTAGCTATGAAACCACTTTTATACAATTTGATTTGAGTAAGTACCTGCCTAGGGCAAAACAAATTTGCAAAACAAATGTTTGAAGTACTCTAGGGAAGTGTGATAAAGAAGTCCCCTTGTAACTCTTTTTAAATAGACATTCATTCTGTAAAATATCTTGTGTGAATGCAGTTGACCCTTGAATGACACAGGTTTGAACTGACTAGGTCCACTTCTATGCCGATTTTTTTCAGTAACTGCATACAGTACTGTAAATGTATTTTCTTCTTCTTAATGATTGCAAGAGCCAGAAACCGCCATTCTGCCCGCCTGTGACCTGCTGCCTAAGAACTCATCAAACAGGCAATGGCCCGCGGTGACGGTGGGCTTCCCGTACTCCCTGGGCTTCCTGTACTCCCGAAACTCCTGCCCCATTGACTGTCTTAGCCTGCAGCCACAATTCTTGCTCACCCAGTCGTGCCTGACCACAGAACATTCCCTGCCAAACAACAGGAGTGTGAATAATCGAGTATTGTGCAGCTACTAGTCAACTCTAACCCTCTTCCTAGGCAGCTCACCTCATGCTTCACCACGGACCCACCCCTTAAGACTCAACCTTAAACTCATAAAAACACCCACCCTGTACCCTCGCTGCTGCAGTCTGCTCAGACTCAGCTCGCTTGTTTAGCAGCTTACTGATCAAATCTGATAAACTCAGTGTTTGTTCTCCTGTCATCTCTGCCCTCACTCTGCCGAACCTAGCAATTATTCTTTTCCTTTCTCGAGCTTACTTTATTGTAAGAATATAGTATATAATATATAATAACATACAAAGTTAGGTTAATCAACTGTTTATGTCATCAGTAAGGCTTCCGGTCAACAGTAAGCTATTACTAAAGTTTTGGGGAAGTCAAAAGTTATATGCAGCCCTGACCAGTGTGGCTCAGTTGGCTGGGCATGGTCCCACAAAGCGAAAGGTCACCTGTTCGATTCCTGGTCAGGGCACATGCCTGGGTTGCGGGTTCCATCCTCAGTCGGGGCGTGCATAAAAGGCAACAGAGTGATGTTTCTCTTTCACATCGTTGTTTCTCTCCCTCTCTTTCTCTCTCCCTTCTCCTCTCTCAAATAAATAAATAAATAAATGCTTTCAAAACAAGTTATATGCAGATTTTCATCTGGGGGTGCTGAGACCCAGCGTCACACAGCCCCACAGTGACGCAGCAGAGCTGAGACTTGGCTCTCCACTCCAGAACGCCAGGAATGCTTTTCTGTCCCTACTCTTCCTTTGGGTTTGGGAGGGGTTACTTTGGGCATAGGAGTAAGACAACCGAAGAAACAAATCCCTTTCATTTTCTGTGGAGTTTCATGGAGACTTTAGGACTCAGCACCCACAGCTTTGCCTCATTTACCCCTTTTGTCCCTGCCAGAAGGTCAGATGGTGTCCTTGGAAACCTTGGAGGCACGACCTGGGATTCCCTCATTCATATTCCATACAGACCTTCTGCAGTGTTCCCGTTCCTTGGTCTAGTTGATTGCTTAGATTCATCCTCCCTGACCTTGTCTGAGGATCACACTGCACCCTGACATTGCCTTCCCAGTCTCCTTATCTCTGTGCCGGCCTTTTCCCTGCAGAACGCCAGTGGAACATGTGGATCCCAGGATTTGGCTCTGAAGAAATCCGGCCCTACAAAAAAGCTTGCACCACAGAAGCTCACAAACAGGTAAGGAGCTGCTAGAGCCCCGGGGCAGCCACAGCTGATCCCTTGAGCTGTGTCTTGGGGGCGGCGTGCACACAGCTCTTGTCCCTGCAGTTGCCACTTCCCCTCATAGCCCGTCCACTCTGGACCAAAGGGCAGGGAGGTCAGAGGCAGCGGGGCTCCATGGAGCTCAGTCACGTATTTCCTTGGTGTTTGGCTGTTCTCAGAGCGGGGTCTCTGTTTTTCTGTTACATCTCATGGGCATCGCTCAAAGCTGTGGAATCTAATATGGATGGAACCCGTCCCTGCCCACTCCTTAGTGAAGTCTTCCTTCACTGTTGCTGACTTGAACATCACATGTGGCCCTGTGACTGAGGACAGGTTAAGGAAAGCACAGGTGTGCTGCCCCTGGGGTGGGAGGCAGCGCCCGGATGGCTCTGCCAGGCATTCTGGCCTTGGTCCCAGCTTAACCTCCGTTCTCTGTCTCCCTCGGCATGGGCCTGAGAACCTAACAGCATTTCTGCTGTGGGGCATGTTGTCCCTGTCATTGGTCAGTCTAGTGGCAATGGTGGCCTCCCTTGGCAAGGCTACTGTCTTTTCTGTCTTAATTTAACTGGCTACTCTGATTTGAAAAGTGAGCTTATTCTAAGCTTGTGACAGGCACACCTGGGCCATCTTGGCCAAGCGTCCCTTGCTTTTCCATAGCACAGGATCCCTGGAACGGGTATGTCTCCAGAGCTCACAGAAGAAGCCCTGTGAGGAAGCTCCAGTAGCCTGGATCAAAGCACCACAGTGTTCTTCAGAAGGGAGTCCCTCCAGATAAAAGATGGTCATTTTGTCTCTGCTCCCAGATTATCCACTTTTTAGCCATATATGTATAAACAAATGTAATGTTGCGACAGCCCTTGGTCAAAAACAGCGAGCCAAGCAATTCAGCAATTGGACCAGGGCTGCTAATAGTCAAATTTGAACTCTGTGATCTGACTCTTTCCCTGATGGGTTTGGTAGAAGTTGTTGGTGTTGGTCTCCTTTGTTGCAAGTCATCCAGTGTGAAATGGCACAGGCTGGAAACCCTCCTGTCTGCGTCGGCAGAGAAGAGAGAGAGTGTGGGTGGGGAGGCTCGAAAACACGCTCTGATGGCCTTTTCTTACGTCCCCAAAAGGCAAGAGCTGTCTGTCACCTTCTGCTTTTTTTTACAGTCAAATAATGTATTATAATTTTGAAAGGCTTGTCTTAAATAAAAGCAATTATTAAAGGAGTAGTTACTGCTCCAGCTAAAAAGTAAGTAAATTCCTAAAAGTGGCAGCTGTTGTAGCCAGTTGTGAACCTGGAAAAAGATCACATGAAAACATTGACAAGAGCATGGCAGAGAAGCACAGACGCACTGTCAGTGAACATCTCTTGAGCGATGATCAGATTGATAGAATGGTTTCTTTAATCAAGACATTTAAAAATACTAATTTCCTTGATATGCTTTCGAAGGAAAATCTTTCCGCAGCTGCATTTTGTTAGTAAAAGGAACATACTTCCATTCCCTTTATCCAAGTAGAACTAAACTCCTTACGAGCCAGTGACGATCTAAGGAAGTAAAGGAAGGTAGACCTCAAGAATTAGACCTAGAAATAGACACCCCGCACACCGATGAGATGAATAATCTTCTGTGTCACCTGCTTTTAACTGTTTGCCATCCTGCTAGCCTAGAGCAGTTTGTCTTTTGGTGAATGGAGTGGATCCGCTGGTCTAGCTAAACATCTCTGCGACCCTGCAGGTTGTCCTCAGGTTAAATGGAGCCTGCTGAGCTGGCCTGTGCCCGCAGGTTCCACAGGCTTCAGCCTGTGACGTAGACCATGCCATGCCGCCTGCTAGCCACTCGGGATGTCCCAGAAAGTTCCTGACTCTACTCTAACCTGTGTGTTGCTTATTTCTCTCTCCTTCCAGAGAATGGCATTGATCCGGAAGACAACCAAGAAATAACACATGGAAAGGTCAGGGAATGGACAACAATGTATTTGGAGATACTTGAGCTGAGACCTCAGCCATCTCATCCTTGGATTTTTTTTTTAATGCTTTACAGAGAAGCATATATTTTTTATTAACAGTGCAGCAATATCTATAATGACTGAGAGGATCTGCCAAAAGAATAAGCCTCCCACCCCCACTTTGGCCCCTTTTCCCTGCCGTCTCAAAGAGGAGCAATGTATCTTCCAGAGAAGATGTTATTTGTGGTTTATTATATAAGTGATTGAACATGGGACAAAGCGGTCTGGTCTTGTTCAGTGAGACAGTATTAGCAGGATTGGTAGAGGTTTCTGTTTCCTTCTCCCTTCCCTTTTTCCCTGTACTTTGTAATGTCAGTGTTTATATGAATATGACTTTCATTTGCTTTTCCAGAATAAAGAAGTTATTAATCGAAAGACATAGGGTACATGGCTTATAGCCTTTGAAATCCCCGAGGGATTTGGGAGCAGCAGCAAGGCTGGATGCAGCCCCCTAGTCAGCAGGTGGCAGCGGTGTTTCTCATTTCTGTGCCTAAGAAAAGACCCAGGGATTTTCCAGGACTTTACTCCAAGGAAGGCTATACCTTCCGTAGAAGTTTGAGTGCAGTTTCTCTGCCATAGAATTGGGTAGAGTGACCCAATTCTGAGAGAGTGACCTTCTCTCATGAGCCCAAACAAGAGGCATCCTAGTTCTGACAAAGCCTTTGTTGGCCTGCTCTTCTGGAATTCCTAGAGAAAGTTGCGTTCATCCTGGGCCCAAAGAAGGGATGGCAGTAGCCTTGGGGAAAGCCTGTCTGCTCTTAGTTGCTGGTGTCTCTGATCTTGGTATTTTCACCATCCTGCAGAGGAAACCAAGCGCCCCGAGACCTCGGGGTTGTGACCTTCAGTGGCACCTAGCATCCTTCTGTCTTGTGCCCAGCATAGCCCTTGTGGATCACAGAGGCTCCATGGTCTTCAGGGGGCATAGCTGTTCCACCCAGGGGTCACCAGCACATCCACCTTGCCCTGCTTTGGTTCTCTGTCTCCTGAGGTTGGCCTGCAATGGGACCCTGCTTTTCACTGCCTCCCACTCAGCTTGGCCCCATGACCCCTCTCTTCACAGCCTTGAGTGGGCAGCTCAAAGGATGTGCTGATGTTACTGTTGCTCTTGGCTGAGGTCTCAACATAGTGAGCACGCAAAGAAGAGGCAGCCAGCTTGTCCCCTTCCTCCAGCATCACCTGTCACAACCACCCGGTCATTCTTGTGGCCTACCACCAGGAAGAAGACGTTGAAGCGTTTTACTTTCTCCAGAACCTGATGGCACTGGGTGACGCTCTCAAAAGATGTTCTGTTAGTAATATCAAACAACAGAAGGCCTTCTGCCAAGTTCTTGTAGTAGGCGCCGGTCACTGACCTCAGCAGCCAAGAAGAAATCCATAATTAGTTTTGAGTCCTCCACTGAGAACAGAAGGGAGTGAGGGAATTTGAGCAGTTTAATGGAAAAAACTGGGGTAAAGCCAAGAGACCGCAATTCTTGATTAGCTGTGTGACATGTAAGTAGCTTCTGAGTCCTGTCCTATCTGCGTGTGGAAGAGACTTGATCATTCAGCAAGAATTTATGAGCTGCCAGTGGGTCACCATGATGAATACAAACACAGGGAGCAAGCCCTGGCCAGGCAGCTCAGTTGGTTAGAGCATCGTCCTGTTATGCCAAGGTTGCAGGTTTAATCTTGGTCAGGGCACATACGAGAATCACCAATGAATGCATAAACAAGTGGAACAACAAATCATCTCTCTAATCGATAATTACAAAATAACAGAGCAATCCTATGATTGGATAAATGTAAAACTGCCACTGTGACGGGCCGGCTGCAAAGGGGAGGTTCACAGGACCACGGGAGAGGGTCCGACCAGATGGGCCATAGTTCGCAGGCCCTGAGTGAAGGGTGTGGGTCTCTTTCAAGGAGCAAGAACTGCATGTGTGCCGGCCCTGAGGCAGTGCGGTGAAGCAACTTGGGCCAAGTTATGCAGTGTCTTGTAGGCCCCTCAAAAGAGGGTGCTTTCCCAAAAAGTAACAAGAGGCTTTGCCAGTGTGGCTCAGGGATTGGAACATCCGTCTTCCCTGTAACCAGGTCGTAGGTTCAGTTCCTGGTCGGGGCACATACCTAGGTTGCAGGTTCACTCTCTGGTCTGGGCATGTACAAGCCCCGGTCTGGGAGGCAACCAATCGAGACTTCTCTCTCTCATCAATGTTTCTCTCTCCTGTCAATATTTACTGTCTTCATAACCTCTCTGGGCCTCAGTCGCCATATCAGTAAAATGGAACATTAAAGTATCCACCTTATACAATACATAAGAAGAGCTCGGTCCGACCTGGCAGCTGTTCCTTCTGCCCAAATCTCTGCTTTTAGCTTGGTTCCTTCTCCTCCAGGTCCCAGCTCAACAGTCATCTCAGCAAGGCCCTCCCCACCCACCGGCCCTAAAGGACCCCTGTTACTCTCAGTCCCATCTCCCTTATCTGTGGTCTTTAAAGATTTTATTTATTTATTTATTTTAGAGGGTGGGGGGTGAGAAAGAGAAGGAGAGAAATATCGATGTGTGAGAGACACATCAACTGTTTGCTTCTCGTGTGCCCCAGCTGTGGACCTGGCCTGCAACCCAGGAATGTGCCCTGACCAAGAATCGAACCAGCAAACTTGTAGTTCACAGGCGGGCACTCCATCCGAGTCCCACCAGCCAGGGCTTATCTGTGGTCTTTACAGCACTTACCACAACTAGAAGTAGTTTGTTTCACTTATTTATTCATTTTTCTCCCCCGGTTCCACTAGAATGTCAGCCCCAGGAGGGCAATTCTGTAACCCCAGAGCCCAGAACAGAGCACTGGCTCATGTTTAAGAATCTGATGAAGGAATGTCATAAAGCAAACAATTCCCTCTCCTGGCCCAAGCTTTCCTATCTGTGAAATGGGGATAATCATGCCAATCTTGTATGGTTGTCATAACGATGAGCGAAGACTTTTTTTAAAAGAGGAGGCAGGGAGAAGGCAGTGCACAGGGAGACCCCACCTGGCCCAGCTGCCATGGGGAGGAAGCTAAGAAACTCACCCTGATTGAAACTTCCCAAGAACCCCAAGACAGGGTGGGGGGTGGGGGCAAGATTATCAGCACCTGTTACTGAGAAAGAATCTGAGGCTCAGAGGGGTGGAGCACCTGGCTCCAGGTCACAAAGTAGGCAAGTTGTCATGCCCTTTTTGCGGTGGCATCTGCCGGTGCTCTTCCTGTGCCCACCAGCACAATGACATCTTCAAGACACCCCCTCTACACCTGTTGAGATTCTTCCATATATAAACACCATCTCCTCCAGGAAGCCTTTGATCGAGTCAGGACATTCCCTGTTGAGTTTCTGTTGCAAATTAGGTTCCCCAGAAGGCATTTACAGTTGGCCCTGAACAACTCTGGGGTTAGAGGTGCTGACCTCCTGCGCAGTAGAGGCTCCCCACACATACGCATACAGGGATCCCCCACCATGCAGTTCACCCTTGGATAACATGGATTTGAACAGCGTGGGTCATTGGAAAAATCCAGGTATAAGTGGACCTGCGCAGTTCAAACAGTTCAAAACCGTGCTGTTCAAGGGCCGACTATTAGGGCCTTACTGAGATCAAAACCTACTTTGGGGAGGAAAGGAAGGAAGCAAGATCCAGCAGAGGGAGGGAGGGAGGGTTTATCTGTGATATAACTAACAGTAGTGTCTTCGATGGACCCCATAATGAATGATAAAGCAGGGCTTTGAACTTCAGACTTGTTCATAGTTGGGACAAGAAGACCAGGCCTTTGATTACTCTTCTCCCATTAGATCAACATTGGATGTGGGCTGCACCTGAGGGGCGGGGAGTTCCCAGAGATCGGGGCTCCTCTTCCCACAGCACTCCCAGTAGCTGGGGTGGGGGTGGGGTGGGAAGGGTGGTGAAGAGGAGGCTATAAGCTCTTCAGTCCTGCCTCCCCCTGAGCCATATCCAGTCCAGGGGCGCTGGGCAGCAGCAACCACACCTAAATCTCACGCTCAGACTCATCCAACCAAGCCTGAGGCTCCAAGCCAGGCTTCCCTTGAAATTCCCCACAGCCGTCCTCACCTGTGCAGTGGTGTACAGACTCAGCGTCTCAGCGTCCCAGCCCAGGGACACTGCTGGAAATGGCCACATCTCAGCCAAGAGAAGAAGGTGGTGATGACAGTTCACGTCATTCAGTTCTCAGCACGTGGCAGGTTCTGGCTGAGCATATCCCCCCATTATTTCATTCATGCACCCCCCCACCCCCTTGAAGTAGGGTGTTTTATGAGGAAACAGGCTCAAGAACAGGAAGCTGCGCACCTGCATCTAGACTCTTCTAGAGGAAGAGAGCTGAGCTCTAAGACCCCAAGATCCCGGAGCCATGACTGTGCCAGAGTACTGTTTATATGAGCCCTTAGGGTCTATTCTGCCATTTGCCCTTTGGAGATGCTCTCTCCATCCCACCAGCACTTCTGGGGTTGGCACTGCTTCAACCCTTTCCCTTCCAGAGTCAGCACTGGCATGGGCCTGCATGTTGCTGCCTGCTGGGGAGCCTATGGATTTGAGTCTTGATGAGCCGAATGCCCCCATAATCCTCCTCCAACTTGATGTTCCCCTGCTGCAGGGCTCGCTGGATGGCGTCGGCGAGTGTGTCAAAGGCCAGGTCCACATTGCAGTTATTTTGGGCCGAGGTCTCCATGAAGGCCATGCCCAGGGAGGCAGCCAGCTCCTCTGCCTCCTGGGCCGAGACACAGCGGGTGCTCTGTAGGTCACTCTTGTGGCCAACCAGCAGGAAGATTGCCTTGTTGGGGCCCTGAGTAGCCATGACCTCCTGGTGCCATTGTGGAATGTGTTCAAAGGACTTCCTGTTTGTCACATCAAAAACCAGCAGGACACCCACCACATTCCGGTAAAAAGACCTGGTGATGCACCTGATGGGATTGGGGGAGTAAGTTGAGAGGCTGATGTCTTCAAGACACCCCCAGAGGCAGGACCTCCCCTGCATCCACTGACCAGGCGCCTCCCCTCCACCCCACCGCCCACTACAGCTCATTCCACACTGCCTTGCGCTTCTGTTCCTGGGCTCTGTCTCTCTCCCAAGACACTGCGTGCTCCTCAGTTAAGGAGCAAGTTTGATTCACAAACTCTCCCGACCCGCCCTCCAGTCCTGGAGGAGGCCTAGTATTTTCCTGTGTGAAGGTCTGCTTCCCATTCTCCGTCTGGCAAACTCCTATGCATCCTTCAAGGCCAGCACAAATCTCTCCTCCTTTCCCATCTTCCTGACCTCCCGCCCGGTGTCCCTGTGTCCCTTGCCCCGCTCCCCCCCCCCTCCCAGCACCCACATCACTCATCCCTCCAGCTTTCAATGTCGGGTTCTTCTCCCGTGTCCCCAAGGCCTGAATGTTCCTCTGGGGGCCGTTGTGGGAGGGATGACCAGGTCTCAAGCATCTGGCTCCGGGGCTTGGCTCACCCAGCTGTATTTGTCGGGCGAATGACTCAAGAGTGAAGGACCCGAACCCCAGGGCAGGGACACCCAGACCTCTACTTTCGGGCCACTGGGGCTGACCCCTCTGAGGGATCTCCACGGCCAGGTAGACCCGCACGGATCCCCGAAATGAGGTCCCCCACCTACTCATTGCTCCCCCTCTCTTCCCGCCCCCCTCCCCCCCGCACCTCGCATCCACAGCACTCCGCCCTCCCCGCACCTGAACCGCTCCTGGCCCGCGGTGTCCCAGAGCTGCAGCTTGACCCGCGGCCCGGCGGGCAGCTGCAGGGCGCGGCTGTAGAACTCGACGCCCACCGTGGGCTCGGACTGCAGCTCCGCCGCGGGCGCCGGGGGGCCGCGCGCGCCCCCCACGTAGTGCCGCAGCAGCGACGTCTTGCCCACAGCCGCGTCCCCCAGCAGCAGGACCCGAAACTGGTAGCGGCAGCCTCCGGACTCCATGGCCCGAGTCTCGCTTTCGCCCGGTCCCGAAGTCATTGTCCGGCCCCGCCCTGCCGAGGGGCCGGGAAGGGTGGCCCTGCCCACGCCCAACACGCCACTCAGCCACCGTCACCGGCACCTGGGGGACTGTGGAGCCTGGGTCGTCTTCAGCCCAGGGGACCTGACCCCGGGGAAGCTGGCTGGTGGAAACACCTAAGTCACTTACTCTCTGAGCCCCAGTTTGCCCTGTAAAATGAGGACAATAGTACCCACTACTTCACGGCGTGACAAGATTGAACCGAGAGCCGGGAGGGAGACTGGGGAGGACCTGGCCGGAGACCAACAGTGCCAGAGCGGGCACGCCACTCACTCGCCTGCTGTGACAGTCTCTCTCCAGCATCACTCTCGTTAGTTCCCCCCGTTGGGCCCCTGCTGCCGGACCTGGAGACACCACTCTGGAAAGATGATGGTTTATAAGTGCCCCTTTTCTGCCTGGTGCCCTTTCCTGGAGCCCCACTTACCCTGGCCTGGGGCCTCCTTCTCAATTCAGGTTCAATGTTCAGGTTCAATGTTCAACAGCCCCCACTGCTCCCTCCTGTCTGTCTGTGCTGGGCCCCACGGCCCAGGGAGAGGATGGGACACAGCCTGGGACAGTCTGGTAGAAGAGACAGAACAGACACAGACAACTGTGATGGCAGAGGGAGTGTCTTTGGCCTGTGGACTGGACAGCTAACATTTATGAGGCCAGATGGTCCGTTCTTTATGCTTTGTGGGAGCAACCCTTTGAGAGGGGGCTCAGATGCATGGCTTGTCTCAGGTCTGGGACTCACATCTGGGTTTGTCTTCCTCTTTTAAAAATTGATTGGTTGATTTTATAGAGAGAGGTAGGGAGAGAGAGAAACACTGATTTGATGTTTCACTTATGTATTATGTATGCATTCATTGGTTGGTTCCTGTATGTGCCTTGTCTGGGGGTTGAACCCACGACCTTGGGGAATTGGGATGATGCTCTAACCAACTGAGCTACCCGGCCAGGGCTATCTCACTTGTTATTACCCCGTTGGCATGCCTCAAAAGGGGACTGCAAAGTAAGCCCCAAGAGGACCAGGACGTAGTGGTCAGTTCTACTTCCAAGATCCACTCCACCCTTTCCAGTCTGGCCTTCTGGCAACCCAGAGCATCAAGGCTGGACTTCTGACTAGTCCCAAACAGGTAGATTTTCACCAGTTTAACTTGTTTGGGCAAACTGGTGAGGCGGAGCAGGGGTCCTCACTGCTTCAAACACCACATCATCGCGTTTCCTCCTCACATGACCTCGTGGGTAGGGGTTGTTATCCTGTCTGTTTTAACAGATGAGAAGACTGAGGCTCGGAGAAGGTAAATAACCAGCCCAACGTCACTCACCCAGGAAGACTGAGACTACCTTCTAAGTCTACCAAAGGTCAAGGCTCTGTTTGCTATCATGTTTGCCATTTTTGTTTCAGACTGAACAGGCTGGGGATCTGAAAAGGCCCAGGTTTTCTTCTGGCTAACTCTAAAGAAATCAGTGAGAAGCCACCTGCATGGTAGAGCCTGAAGGAACCCACCTCAGCCTGCCCCTTCTTCCAGGAGTCAGACAGAAGCCTGACAACCTAGGAACCACGAGGCACCAAACGGAAGGTTGTGTGTGTCGGAGGGATCCTCGCCACGGGCTCTGCCCAAATCAGGAGAATCTGCCCACTCCCTCCTGCCTCACTTATTCCTCCATTAGGCTGAAAAATATTTTTGGTGTCAGGTTCCTGTAGATGCCCCCAGTCCCTCTTTACCTGCCACTGGGGCTCTGAGCTCCAGCCAAGCTGAGCATCTTTCCCTTTCTCAGCCCTCAGCCAGAACACTCCCCTTCTGCTCTGCAGAGGCTAAGGCTGCAGCTTAGATCTCTGCCCTCAGGAAGTCCCTCCGAGACTGGCCAATGAGGTCACGTGCCCTTTTCGTCTGCTGTAAAGTCTGTCCCCCTTCTAGGCGGGAGCCCCTTTGGGGCAGGGAGCAATGGTTGTATCTTCAATGCTTGATACAAAGTAGAAACTTAGTAAATATGTATGGTTGAATGAATGAATGAAAGTGGAGAAGTGCTATTCATTCATTCATCCCGTCAGTCAGTCAGACACCATACTAGAGCAAGACTTGAGGAAGTCCAGGTCAGAGAAGACCTCTTACAGGAGGTGATGGGTCTCCAAGGACAACGGGACTGGGGAGGTCAGGGAGGAAGGGCTGATGGGCAAAGGCAGAGAGGCATGAAATAGCTTGAAATGCAGTCTGAACCCAGCCTCCCCAGAAAGCTTTACGGTCAGCACATACGGGCAAGTGCACTGTCAGCATCAGCCTCCTTGGACTTCCTCTCCCAGACACCGTGGATTGGGGTCATGTGCCTGCCTCTGACTGCGCCTAGCACTTGAATCTGGATGTCAGCTGACCTCTGTGACACGGGGGCAAGTCATCTCCCCTCCTCACTCCTGCTTCCCCTTCTATTAAGTGAGGCAAATCGTGGGGCCCACCTCACAGGGTAGTTCTGGAAGAACTGTGTAACGTAACAGGTAAAGTTATGCACATTTACGTAAGACTATCTGGATTTTAGTTCCAACTGCCACTTACTAGCGATGTGGCCTTGGTCAAGCTTCATTCAGTAATTCTTTCACTCAGTAATTATTTCAGTAAGTGCTGGGTGTCTTATATACCACGCACTTACAAAGCAGTGAAAATGAAGACACATTTCTGTTCTTGGGGAACTCACACTGTAACGGGGAAGACAAAATAAATACAGATATAATGTGATGACAAGGAGCAGCAAGTACCATAAACAACAAGCACGGCAGCGACCTGAAGGGCGGCAGGGCGCTATGTCAAATTTGGGTGGTCTGAGGTGACATTTGGACAGAAACCCAGGGAAAGTGAGACACTGAGGGAGTACTGTGGCTGTGAAACCCAGGGAGGAAGAGCAGGAAGACGAAGGCCCTGATGTGGAAGCGGTCCAGGGGCAGAGGCTGGGCAAAGGAAACAGAAAAAAGGAGGAAGCAAGTGGCGGGCATGATGGCAGAGAGCAGGAGGCAGCAGACCGTAAGTGGCTTCAGAGACCAGCTTGGGGACTTCCGCTTTTATTTCAAGTGTGCTGAGAAGTCAGTGATTTGCGGGCAGGTGAATGACATCATCTAAATGTTTTCTTGCTTATTTAAAAAATATCTTTATTGAGGTAAAATGGACACAATAAATGGCACCTGTGAAAATGTGCAATATAAGGAGTTGTGACAAAAGTGTACGCCCACGAAACCCCCACCACGATCGAGATAAGGAGCATGATCACCCCAAGTTTCCCTGTGCTTTTACCTTCTTCTCTCCTGACCGCCATTCCCAGGCAACCACTAATTTGCTTTCTGCCACTAGCAAGTACCTTACATTTTCTGAATGTATGTACATGAAATCACACGGTATGTGGCGTTTGCCTGGCTCCTGTCCCTCAGCAATGTGAAGACTCATCCGTTTTGATGCACATAGAAAGTCTGTTCCTTTTTATAACTGAGTAGTATTTCCAATGCATGAATATACCACAACTGGTTTACCCAATCCTTTGTTGAAGAACATGTGGGATATTTCCAGCCTTTGGGCATTACAAATAAAATTGCTGTGAACATTTGTATTCAAGTCGCTGTGTAGATGTGTGCTTTCATTTCTCTTGGGAAATACCTCGTGGTGCAATGACTGCATAACATGGTAGGTGCATGTTTTACCGTTTTAGAAACCGACAGACTGTCTTCCAAAGTGGCTGTACTGTCCAAAATCCTGGAGTTCCAGTTGCTCTGCCTTCTTGATATCACTTAATATTGTCATTTAAGTTTTAGCCATTCCGGTAGGTTTGTGATGTTATCTCACTATAGTTTTAATTTGCATTTCCCTAATGACTGATGTTGAGCACCATTCATATGTTTATTTGCCATCTGTTCATCTTCTTCAGTGAGATGTTTTTCAAACTCGGTGGCCATTTACAAAAATTGAGTAGTTTTGACTTTTTAGTGTTGCACTTTAAGCATTCTTTGTGTTCTAGGTAGAAGTCCCTTGGTGGGTTATCTGTTTTGGAAATATTTTCCCCCAGTCTGTCTCTTGCTTTTTATATACTTAACAGTGTCACTTGAAGATGGAGAGTTTTACATTTTGTTGAAATGTAACTTAATAGTTCACTATTGTACTGGAGGTCCCAGAAAAAGAAATAAAAAGCATCCAGATTGGGAAGGAAGAAGTAAACCTGTCTTTATTCATAGACATGTAAAAAGTCCTAAGAAACTGACAAGAAAAACTGCTAGAGTAAGTGAGTTTAACATTGCAGGATACCGGTCAATATACCAAAATTAATTCTATATCTATATACTAGCTATGACTATTTGGGATTTGGAATTGACAAGAATACTACTCTTTACAATAGCATCAAAATATGAAAAACTTAGGGATAAATTTAACAAAAGGTATACAAAATGCAAGACCTACACACTGAAAGTTACGAAACACTGTTGGGAGAAAGACGACCTAAAAAAACGGAAAGATACACACCATCCTCACGGACTAGAAGACTCAATGTCACCAAGATGTCACTTCTCCCCCAATTAACCCACAGATCAATGCAATACCAACCAGCTCCCAGTGGCTTTTTAAAAAACCAGAAATTAGCTGATACTAAAATATATATGGAATTTCAAGGGCTCTGAATAGCTAAAATATATGCGAAGAAGTAGAACAAAGTTGGATGACTTACCCTACTCTATTTCAAGACTTACTGAAGAGCTACAGCAATCAAGGCAGTGTAGTATTGAGTACAGAGACAAACCTACACATACGGTCAACAGATTTTTTTAAAAAAGATTTTATTTATTTTTGGACAGAGGAAAGGAGGAAGAGAGGGAGAAACATCAATGTGTGGCTGCCTCTTGCGCACCCCCAACCAGGTGTGGGGGGACCTGGCTCGCAACCCAGGCACGTGCCCGACTGGGAATCAAACCCTAAAGGGTTTGCAGGTCCGTGCTCAATCCACTGAGCTTCACCAGCCAGGGCTGGTCAACAGATTTTTAACGAAGGTGCCAAAGCAATTAGACGGAAAAAGAATCTTTCAACAAATGAAGATAGAACAATTGGATGCTATATGCAATAAACTACCTTGCCTCTTACCTCATACCACGTGCAAATATTAACTCAAAATGAATCAGAGATCTAAATGTAAGAGCTAAAACCATTAAACTCCTAGAAGAAAACAAAAACTTTTTAAAAAGTTTTTATAAAGATTTTATTTATTTATTTTCAGAGAGAGGGAAAGGGAAGGAGAAAAGAGAAACATCAATGTGTGGTTGCCTCTCACACGCCCCCTACTGGGAACCTGGCCCACAACCCAGGCATGTGCCCTGACTGGGAATCAACTGCTGCGATGCCTTGGTTTGCAGGCTGGCGCTCAATCCACTGAGCTACAGCAGCCAGGGCAAACATAAAAATTTTTAATGTCTGAGTTAGGCAAAGATTTTATTTTGTTATTTATTTATTTTAAAAGACTTTTTAAAAAAGGACACAAAGAGCACAAACTATAAAAATCAATATATTGGCGTTTTTATCAAAATGAAAAACTGCTCTTTTAACACTCTGGCTGCTGTGTTGAGACCATGGTGCAGGGACCAATGGCAGACTCAGGGAGTGCAGTGAGGAAACCTGCTATCTTGTGGGTCAGCGGGAATGGTAACATCAGTGGGGGGAGTAAAAACAGTGGTTCTTGAAGCATCTTAAAGATGGAGAACACAAGGGTGTTAAAGGTGAAGGGCTTACGCAAAACAAACAAACAAAAAAACCTCATATATAACAGTATGGTGATTACCAGAGGGAAAGGGGGAGCGGGGAGGTAGAAGAGAGTAAAGGGGGGGATAAATGGTCATGGAAGGAGACTTCACTTGGGGTGGTGAACACACAATACACTACACAGATGATGTATTACAGAATTGTACCCCTGAAACCTATATAATTTTATTAACCAATGTCACCCCAATAAATTCAATAAAGAAAAAAAAAAGATGGAGAACACAGGATCTGCTGATGTATTGAACATGAGATGATAGAGAAAGAGGAGTCCAGGGTTATTCCAAGGACTTCCTGAGAAAGCGAAGAGGGGATTCAGAGGAAGCAAGGCTGTGTCCTGAGAAGCCTGTTTATTAAACGCCCCAGCGTAGAGGTCAAGGAAGCAGCAGGATACAAGGTCTGGAGCTCAGGAGAAAAGTGGGGTTGGAGACACACATCTGGAAGTCATCAGAAAGTTTCCTACCTTCTAAATCTGTTGTCTTCTCCATAAAATGGGAAAAATAGTAGTACCGACCTTTTAAAGTGCATGTACACGTAAAAATTAATAAGATTACGCACAGAATGGGAGCTTAATTCCTTTTTTAATTCCTTAAAATATTTTATTTACAGAGAGAGAGAGAAAGAGAAAGGGAAAGAGAAATATCGACTTGTTTGTTCCACTTATTTACGCACTCATTGGTTGCTTCTTGTATGTGCCCTGACCTAAGATGGAACCAGCAACCTTGGTGCATCTGGAGGATGCTCTAACCAACTGAGCTACCTGGGCAGGGCTGGGGCACTTAATTCTTGACAGCTATTATTTGTATACTGACGCTTATTCATTCGATGGACAAAATACGCAAGTGGTACAATCATTGTGGGTGTGGTCACTGGGGTGGACTCCCGGATTCAGATACCAGCCCCTCACTCTCTAGCTGTGTGACACATGCCTCAGTTTCCTTGTCTGTGAAAAAGGGCATAGTTATAATGCCTGCACACAGGTTTATTATGAAGAGTCGCTGAGGAAATCGAGCAGTTTACCGGTACTTAGCACTCAGAAAAGGTACTTACTTACCTATTAGCGGAAAAGACAACCTTCAACAAATAATACATTCACCCACGAGCAATCAGTCGCCTCTTCCTAAGACGCCCTCTGGGCTCCTCTACCAGACCTTAGAGAGCCCTCCCCGAAACGCACCCAGTCGCTGCTCCCCATCAGGCAGGCGCTCGGCGGTCGGGCCGCAGCCCTTTCCCCTCCCAGCTCCGACATCTTCCCAGACTGTACACTCGAGGGCACCGGGAATCTGACTGCGACGCAGGCCCGGCGCCCCGCGCAGCACGTTCAGGGAGGGCTGGGCTGACGCGAACGGGGATCCTCCGCCACTGAACACCCCCTCTGCTCCGTTCCTCCACCCACGGTGGAAAGGCGCCCGCCCCGCAGGCTGGTCTGTCCCGGAGCGCGACGCACCGCCCGGAGCCGGAGGGCGAAGTGACCGAAGGGACCGAAGGGACCACAGCTCCCAGCGGTCCGTGCGGTGCGCGGCTCCAATCCCCGTGCGCGGCCGCGGCAGGCGGAGCCTATATATAACCCCGCACGGCAGCACGCAGTCCTTTCTCCTGACCGCCGCGTTCGCCGTCGTAGGTAGTGGCCCGGCCCTGCTGCCCTTCAAGCGCATCCTCTGCCAGCCGTCCCCCTCCTTCCCCACCCTTAACCTTACCTCCATCGGCTTCCCGAGGCAGCAGGATGTTAATTGTGGCACGGAGGAGCCAGGCCTCTCCGCCCGCCGGGCCGAAGTCCAGAGGAGCACGTGGGCCGCCTGCGCAGAGAGGAGGGCCGGCGCCCTTCCCCCCACCCATAGCCCGCGCAGCCTGGCGCCCAGGTGCGACCGGTAAGTAGCGTGGGCGGGCGTCTGGGTGCACAGCAACTCTGGGCCTTAAGTGGCTTTATTTGGGGGAGGCCGCGTGTTGGTGTCAGCCAGTCCTTGAATCGGGATCTGCCTTTAACGCCCACAGCTACCTGCTGGGTTACCTTGGGCAAGTGATTTCTTAATTGGCTGCACGACACGTTTCAGAGGTCGCCCTGGTGAATATGAGGGCAAGGCTTTCTGGAGGATGGGTTTTAGGGTCATTCGGGTATTAAGTGGTAATTGGGGTCTATAGGATCCCTGTTTTCTTTAGGCCTCCAGAATGACGAGTTTCGGTGGGCGATAATGATGTGCAGGATTTAGGTGAGTTTTAAGGCTGAGCAGAACTTGCACTGTCCTCTGACACCGTGCCCTGTGGCCCTTATCGAAGCTGCTGCTGCTTCCACATAGCTGCTGCAGTCAAAAAGGAGCCCAGAGTGACAGTTTTCCTTGACGGTCGCCGTTCTGTTTGCTGTAACTGATCTGCAACATTTCGGGAAAAGACAGTTTCGATTGTATCTTAAAATTGACGTGTTTCCATAGACCAGCAGAAATGTTGGTAGGGTGGTGATTTTCAACCCGTGTGCCGCAAGGATTTTTAAAACTTCGCAATACCTGCCAGGGCTGGTGTGGCCCAGTGGACTGAGTGCCGGCCTGTGGACCAAGGCTCGATTCCCTGTCAGGGCACGTGCCTGGCTTGCCGCTGGGTTCGTGTGAGAGGCAACCTGTGGATGTATCTCTCACACACTCGTGTTTCTGTCTGTCCTCCTTTTTTCCCTCTCTCTAAAAGTAAATAAAATATTTTTAGAAAGGTAAAAACAAACTTGCAATACCTGTCAGGGGCACTGACCTCTTTTCCCTTAGATTGTAAATATAATGGCAATAGCCAGCACAATAGCCATCCAGTGTGAATGAATCAAAATCATACCCCTTTTTTGGTCATATTGGCAAAAAAATATATATATTTTTTTGGTGTGCTGAAGCATTTCAGTAATTGTATGTATCGTGAGATGAAAAGGGTTGAGAATCACTGATGGAGTCTTGCAGAGCTTTTGAGGAGTAGCATATTGAGGCCCAGATAGTATGGAGGGGCAGATGGGAGTGGGTTAGACATCCTTATGGGGAAATCCAGTGGCAAGTGACACAGATCTTGGTGATGCTTTGGGTCATTGCCCTCAAAAGCTTGAGGCCTCAGTACCAGGATCAAAGACCAGTTAAACCTTTGTGATTCTGAGGGCCAAAGAGATCATTCAGGACAATTGTGTTCTCAGCTGTTCCCGGTGAAGATTGCCAGATGGCTCAAATCGCTTTCTGGTGAGTGAGGACTCAAGCCATGGCAGCGACGGAACACCGCCACCTCAGGACATGGTAGGTTCTTGTGGAGACTGAATTTGGGAGCTGCCTCATGGGTCAGCACAGCATGTTCTCAAGGGCTGTGGCTGTTGTAGCCATAGGGTCTCCAACTGCATGCGAGAGCAACCTGGAGAGACTTTGACAGCTCAGGTCAGCGCAATACCTGCCGCTGCCACTCGCCTTTCCTATAATACCTCAGGACCTGGGCCTGAGAGCCTTCTGCCCAAGTCCTGGTGTTGGCATCGATTTCTGCGCAGGTGGGTGTAGCGCATCAACTTTGGTCCTAGAGCGTTGACACGTTTTTCCTGCAGGTGCCTCCCTGTTTCCTGGCGGTGTCTGGTACTGAAAAAGCCGAAGACATCGGCTTGTTGCTGTCCCTGTGCTTTAGAAGGAGGTAAAGTTAGATGTTGGAGACAGCCTGACCCTCCGGTTCCCTTTCCCATCGGATCTGAACACCGGTCTTGGTGGTCGTCAAAGGAGGAAAAGTAACACTGAAGTCGGCCTCATGCCTCTGGAGTGTGTGGGCTGGTTTCAAACAGGGTTAGTGTAGTGATGGCTGGAAGGGATTTACCAGTGGCTGTGTTGCCTCTTGATTGAGTGTGTCCTCCTTTTTCTAGATCTGTTAGCTTGAGCTGTCTTCATCCATGATTAATGATCTGCGGCGTTGGGTAAGTGGATCGGTTGCCTGCCTTGTGTGCTGTATTTGTTAGCTGCCGAGAATAAAAACTAATGTCTACAGTACGATTTGGTGTGTTAGCTGTGCCTGTCCTAAAGTCCAAGAGCATGTTCTGCTGTGAGGAGAATGTAGCAGAGGGGGCAGCCCTGCACTTTGGGACTTGGGGCTGTTGGAATGTGCTGGACAGGAACTGGAGCCCATGCTCCTCTGGGGTAACCTCAAACCGTGGGAGGTGGGTTCGGTAGAAACAAGTAGTGCTGTCTAGCTTGAGGCATTTGTTTTATTTTAGGGTGACTGGTCTGGGATGAAACCTAATCTCAGTGGACATCTGTGGATGATAAATGCGGATATGGGACTGAGACCAGCTCCTAGGAAAGTGCCTGGGTGCCATTGATGAATTGGGGCAGTACTAATACGCTGGCTTATACTTCCTTTTCAGGAGAGAAGCTGTGTGGGAAGAAGCAAGCTAAAAGACCCGTTTGTGAGGGCCAGAACAAGACTCAAAGTAACAGCAAATCCCCTCAGCCCCCCACGACCCGTGCTCCACAGCCTGCTGCTGGTTCTTGAAACAGGCCTTTGCCCACCCCTTATCTGGGGCTGGTCCCCTATCCATCCTGCCCTGCCGCATGGAGGATTGTCTTAATAAACTTAATGTAATGAAGTTGTCAGCCTCTTTCTTTGGGCTCAGTCCCAGGAAATTTTCCCAACAGGTTAATTCTAGGTGAAACAGTGACCTTGGTCATTTTGTGAGTGCTGGTATTATCTTAATACTTCATAGACCCAAACTAAATCAGTCTCAATACGTCCGACCTCTCAGGACATTATGATTAGTTCCGTAATTGTAATTAGACATGGTTCTCCTTTGCTGAGGCTAAGACTAGATCTTTCGAGGCTTTTGTGGTATAGACACTTTAACTCAAGTTGTATTTCCCCTGCCACCCCCTCCCCCCCCAAACAACTCCAGCACAACAGATTTGATGCAGATTTCTAGCATAGACTCAGACTTGAAGAGGGTCCTAGATATTGGAGGCGACAAGGTGAGCTTTCCTGATTCATTGGGCTTTTAGGCTGAAACGGCTCACTGCATCACATGAAGGCAGCAATGTCGTGGTAATTGTCACAATCTTGGGGAACTTGATTAAAAACTTTACAAAAGGTTTTATTTATAGAGGGAGGGAGGGAAATGATGTGCAATTGGTTTGCCTTACACCCCCAACCAGGGACCTTCATGTTTGCAGGCCAGAGCTCAATCCGTTCAGCCACACCAGCCAGGGCTTAATTATTAAAATCTTATAAAACATTTCCAAAAAAGTTAAAGTTCTTGAACTTTTTTTAAAGGAGTTTCTTCTCACTTATACAGTCCATTCTGGCTGTCCTTTGTCCTGGCTACATCATGGCAGGGATCTCTGAAGACACTGTGTCCAGGGGCTGCCAGTGACAGTCCATCAGTGCGTCGTACAGCTCCTCACTCTGTTCCATGAACTCCTTGTTAGCCTCCGTCACATCCAGCTGTGGCGTGGGGTCTGGAACAGAGATAAGGACACATTTAGGGAGCACCAAGGGGAAAAGCACTCGGCAGCCACAGGACATCAAGAGACTTGGGTTCAGTCCCAATCCAGGACTTCCCGTTTTCTAGGGCAAGTTCCCTAATCCACAGGCTGATACAACTGCCTTGCAGGGTTCCTGTGAGGGTGACAATAGGGTAATAGATTAGTTGCCTCTCGCATGCCCCTAGCTGGGGACCTGGCCCACAATCCAGGCATATGCCCTGACCAGGTTGGGAATCGAACTGTGACCTTTCAGTTTGCAGGACAATACCTAACCCACTGAGCTGCACCAGGCAGGGCAGTGCTATGGAATACTCTTTTAATAATAGTGGTTTGGGTTTAGTAATTTGGATCAGGTTTTCCAAGCCCAAAATTAATATAAGCACACCAGGAAATTCAGGGCACATGATGGCTAGGTATAGGTGTAGCCTTCAGTAAGTGTGGGTTAACAGTCATTGTTAAATTTGAGTACTAACTACACATTTTGTTTCTCTCCTCTCCCTACACTCTAAAAATAAAAAAAATGAAAATTTTAAGAAAGACTTAATACATAGCACTGAAAATGAACCTCAGCTGCACACATCTTGAATCTCAAATTGATGACTGTCGAATGAAGACACTACAGTCGGGATGACTGCATTATACAAAGGCCAAGCAGGCAAAAGTAAACCACGTGGTTGAGGCATGCACACCTAAGTGACAAAACCCTATGAAGAGAAGGAAGAAAAAGGTTGCCACAAGAAGTTGTGATTGGGGGAAGGATGGCTTCTGGAGGACGGTAATATTCCACTTGACCTGAATGCAGGTTTCATGTTAAACTATACCTTTGTTTTATGTCCTTTTCCACATATGTGTTATCTTTCACCAAAGTTCAAAATAGTCACCATAGAACATTTTACACTTTCAGTCTATGTTGGTTTAAAATGCACACACCCCCATTCATGAAAACATTTTAAAACTAAAGGGAAGATTAAAGAAGACTGAAATAAACAGAAAGACATCCCGTGTACTTGAACTGGAACACAATTTTAAGATGGCAAAATTCCCCAAATCAATCTACAGATTCAATGCAATTCCTATCAAAACTGCGGTTGCCTTTTTTGTTTTTTTTGCAGAAAATGACAACCTGATCATAAAATTTATATGGAAATGCAAAGGATCCAGAACAGACAAAACAATCTTTAAAAAGAACAAAATTCAAGGACTAACACCTCCCCATTTCAAAACCTACTACAAAGCTCCAGTAAGAGGCTGGCAGTGGTCTGCAGACAGACAGGCAGGTCTGGGACTAGGACACAGACCTGCTCAGTTGCTGTAAACTGCCCTTCCACAAAGCTACCAAGACTATTCTGCGGGTAAATAACAGTCTTCTCAACAAATGGTGCTGGGTTAACTGTAATTATACAGGGTAGGAGTAAAATTAGGCTTACAGTTTTGAATACACAAGAGTTTATTTTTGTATTATTGCTTATTCATTATTGTATTTATTTCCATACAAACTACTATAAACCTACTTTTGCCCCACCCTGTAACTAGATTTGTGGTGATAATTTTGCAACATATACAAATATTGAATCATGTACACCTGAAACCAACACATTATGCAAATATAACACTAATAATACATTATACAAATATAATGTATGTCAATATGCCTCAATTAAAAAAAACTACCATTATTTGTTTGACAAATCTTCTATTGGATATTTACCTGTATCCCTGTGTGGTTGCCTCTCGTGTGCCCCCAAGCGGGGACCTGGCCTGCAACCCAGATATGTGCCCTGACTGGTGACCCCTTGGTTTGCAGGCCAGTGCTCAATCCACTGAGCCACACCAGCCAGGGCTAGAGTATATTCTAATTTGTATTTGATTATTAATAGTGTGATGGTTGACTTTTGTGTGAATTTTGTGTGCCCAGTTGTTTGGTCAATGACCAGTCCAGATGTTTTGTAGATATGATTAACATCTGCAATCAGTGACTTTAAATAAAGGAGATTATCCTCAATAATGAGGTCCGTCCTATTCAATCAACTGAAGGCCTTAAGGCCTTAAACTGGTTTCCCGAAGATACTCTGCTATAATACCATAGACACAGAAATCCTGCCTGAGTTCCAGCTTGCTGTCCAGCCTTACACGTGGATAAATACATCCTATCAGTTCTGTTTCTCTGGAGAACCTTGACTGACACAGGAGCATGTTTACATTTTTCTTGAGGTTTATCAGCCGTTTGTGCTTCTTTTGTAAATTACTTCCAGCTTTCTCACCTACTGTTAAGACTGTCTCCATTCGCAAACCAGTGAGTGATGAACCTCTTCACGTTTAAGTACTGTGCCCATTCCTACAACCAGAAGGATCTGTCTCTCTGTGAGTTGGAGATCTGAGCACTGACAGAGGCTCTCTGTGGGAAGTGTTAACAGAATGCAGGACCAGTCTGATTCCTCCACTCAATGCAGGTAACAGCTATGGGAACAGAGTGAAGGGCTCGACCAAGGACAGGCCATTGCATGTGCTGACTTCCAAGGACACAGAATAAAAGCACCCTTCCTCATTCCGAAGGCAGTCTGGAAGATGGCCTATTGAAATCAAGAAAGAGACAGAGAAGGGTAACAATCCCTGTTGGGCACCCCTTCACTGTGTGGTTGTATTAGGTTAAAATGGGAGGCATTCTAATTCTAACTCAGTGGTAAAGAGCAGGAAGTCTCCGGCAAGGCTCTGGAGGTTCCGAGACTGCCTCTGCCTCTTGTACTAAAGTTGCAGCGTACAACTGTGTTGATGTTGAACAAGTAACTTAACTACCTGTTTTCTACTCTAAAAATCAGGATAATTGTGGTACTTACCTCGAAACTGTTGTGAAGGATAAATTAGTTAATACATGTAAAGTGCTTGGAACAGTACCCTGAATGCAGAAACAGCTATTATTAAGCCTCAGTTTTCTGCAGGAGAATGAGGGTTAGGAGGGTATCTACCCAGCACAGTGTTGACAGGGAGCAGAGCGTGTCTCAAAATATGCTGGCTATTACTGAATTACCAATGGATGAGAAAGAGATGGGAAAATCTCCAATGATACACAAATATTATTATAATCAGGTTTATTTTCTCTAAAAGGCAGGCATTTCCTGGAGGGAAGAGCCAGAGATGAGTACAGAAAGACAGGGACTCCAGGCCTGACTCCATCCTTAATTCACTCTGTGATCTTGAATAGACCACTCGGGCCACCAGTTCCACATCTGGCAATTGGAGCTCCCACGTTCTGCCTAGCCTACCTCCAAGGTCACTGCTATTAAAGTCAGATGAGAGCACATTAGGAAAGTATTTTAAAATGCTACAGAGTGGACAAGTTTGTTCTCTGCCTGAAGGTGATGTTTCTGATATTTTGCTTAGAGATCAATCACCTTTTCCCTACGACTAAAGATAGTCCTTAGGTTTTAATCTTTGAGTCTTTTTGTACATTAAACAATTTTATTTACTTAGAAGTTAATTCTGATTTTATGACAACTATACTTATTTAAAACTTAATATCTGTTCAGAAACAGGTTGAAAAAAACTTAATTGTTTTTCATAATTTTTCAAACCTCAGAGAATCCTTTAAGTATTATTATCACATTAAAAAAATCATTTGTTTGGCTCTGGCTGGTGTGGCTCAGTGGACTGAGTGCTGGCCTGAAAACCAAAGGGTCGCCAGTTCGATTCCTAGTCAGGGCACGTGCCTGGGCTGCAGACTGGGTCCCTGGTGAGGGGCGTGCAAGAGGCAACCACACGATGATGTTTCTCTCCCTTCCTCTCCCTCCTTTCCCCTCTAAAAATAAATAAATAAAATATTTTTAAAAAATCATTTGTTTGTACATTAGCAATTCCTTCAGTTTTTCTTTGTTAGATTTAATAAAATTATAATAAATCCTTTTAATAAAAAAATTAATAGCTATTACTACACAGCAAGATTAAGGGTAGTTTTCAGTTATTTTGTAATACTTAGTAATTTTCCAAAATTTCAATCATAACTATTAGTTGAAAATGAGAAACATGCAATTTTATACAAAGAAAATAAAACATGAAATAAAAAATGATTTTTACAAACTGTCAAATGCAAGGCAACAGTATTTTTTGCTGAAGACCTACACCCCAGGGTAGAATGCCATTCATCTGGGGAGTGACTGGCTACCTCCCTCCCCAATAGAGCTAGCTTTCCCCTGGGGTCTCTGGGATCTACACTCACACCTCCGGGTGACACACACACTTCTTACTGTAATTATGCACTGACTCTCTCATTAGAATGTAAGTTGCTCCAGCCCTGGCCGGGTAGCTCAGTTGGTTAGAGTATCGTCCCAATACACCAAGGTTGCGGATTCAATCCCCAGTCAGGGCACATACAAGAATCAACCACATGAATGCATAAATAAAATGGAACAAATCAATGTTTCTCTCTCTAAAAATGTTTTTAAAAAAGTTAAGTTTCTCCAGGCAGAATTCATCATGCATTTCTCCAGCATCTAGCTGAAGGCACAGTGCAGACACAAAGCAACCACTGCATAAGGGCAGACAGAGGGAATGAGCGACGGACTCCCTTACCTTCCAATGCATCATCTCCGACTTCTTCGTATGTCTGCCAAGAGACCAGAGAGGTGGGTCAGAGGGACGGAGAAAGCCTGGCCCATGACCAGGACGGCCTATTTTCAACGAGAGGAGCTAGGCTGCTCCACCTTTCCCCATTTTGTTTCTGAAGCCCGACCTCCTGTCCTTCTCAGGCCCACCCTGGGGAATAAGCCGTGTCTCTAAAGGACGACATTCCCCAAGGCCGCAGACCTGCCAAACCGAGGTTACCTGCATGGTGCTCTGCGTGTAGCCATACTGGGGGTAACTGTAGCTGTAGCTGCCTGTGTTCTGGTCGTAGCCCCACTGGGCATAGTAGTT
Organism: Macrotus californicus; assembly: GCA_007922815.1. Lineage (NCBI taxonomy): Eukaryota > Metazoa > Chordata > Mammalia > Chiroptera > Phyllostomidae > Macrotus > Macrotus californicus. The sequence goes on from VMDR010003252.1 coordinate 45,944, forward strand.
CTGGTACTGCTGGTAATACTGATTGTAGCTGTAACTGTACATCTGACTGTATTCCACGGGCTTCACACGACTCCTTAAATGAAGAACCAAAGGCAGATGTGAGCAAACATCTCCGTAACCCTTAGTAACCGAACAGGGACTGTTCTAAGTGCTCTACACAGATTAACTTCACTTAATCCCCACAACAATCCTGTGCAAGAAATACTCATTAACCCATTTTCCAGACGAGGAAACTGAGGCACAAAGAGATCACAGAGGAGCTGCGCAAGTACTCTTCACGTGTGGTCTCCCGTTCGAAGTCCTGCACATCCCGGTGACAGCGATTACGCATTATTCCCACACACAGATGAGACTGCCGAGTCTCTAAAAGGTGGTTTTCCCAAGACCACACCCTCGACTGGAGCCAAATGTAACTCCGAGGCGCATGCTGCTAACACCGCACCATCACCTACAGCGCCCGGCCTGACAGACTGAAGGCATGCTGCCAGTCTCCTACGTCCTGCACTTGCCCATCAGGCCTGGAGCCCAGGGTCAGCTGAAAGCTTTCTTATCCTGACTGCACATCTGTCCCAACCGCTAAGCACAGGCAGTGCCAAGTCTGCAAAGGGGCCATCGCTCTCAAAAACGTAAAAAACAGCACGTGTGAGTGGGCTTTCGAAACTGGCCTGGGGTATGACCAGCTGTCCCAGCGAACAGGAACCAAAGAACATACTCAAGACACGACGACGCCCTTCCCAAGTCATTGTACTGCACGGGCCAGGGTCGGCATAAGGGCACGCCGAACGTGCGCAGCTGGTTTATAAGGAGAATGGTAACAGTCACACGGGGGGGGGGGGGACACACACAGTGTGTCCTCACGAATGGTGGTGCATGCTCTCTCCCAGTGAAACCGAAGAGGAAACCGAGCCATAAGCAGATCTCTATGAACTTCCTTAGACACTCCCCATCGCAGGCACCACAAAACGCTCCAAGTCTGAATGAGCTCTTCCCAAGTGCCTTGCGAGGTGGATGTCTGCTGGGTGAGCAGGCTCAGCCAGGGCAGTCAGACTCCACGTCTGATCACCTCCTGACAGGGCAGCTCGACGCCGTCAGAGAGCAGAGACTCCCTCTTCCTGCCCCGTGCCAGGCTGAAAACTGACGGGACTTTGCCTCTGCGAGTCCCCTTCCGTGAATGCTTCCAAGGGTGTTCTCCCTGCTCCTGCCCTGTCCAGGCAGTCGAAGGTGCAGCCAGGGTCTGTACCTTCCCGTGTTTCTCCAGGCTCAGCTCTCAGAGGGCTCTTACCTCCCTCAACTCCTAGTGGCCAAGGGCACCTCCCCAGAAACAGGGCCCCAACGCTGACAATATTCTAGGAAGAACTTGTAGATACAACCACATAACCTCTCTGCAGAAGGGACTTTGCCAGAATATACAATAGAAAGAATCACCTGCCACCGTTAAAAATATCAGAATAATGATTGTGCAACTATATGGAAAAGTGAGTGTGTACTCTGAGTAAACTGGGCAGGGGGCGCAGGGAGAGCATGGTTATTGTACAATGAATGAAGAAATAAATCTAGCCCTGACTGGTGTGGCTCAGTGGATTGAGTGCCAGCCTGCAAAAAAAGAACCCCTTTCCTATTGCTTTATGTATATTACATCACTTAACCCTCATATAGCCCCCGTGAGCAGACAGAAACCGCCCCTGGTTGAGAACCGCTGCTCTGGCCACAGGGCGGGGGAGTCTACGGAGAGAAACGCGGTCTGAGTGAGACACCTGCTCGGGCTTATCTGCCCGGCATGACAGGTATGACAGTGGTGTGCGTGTGCTCCTCTGGAGTGTTTGGATCGGTAATTCTTAGCCATCCCCACAGCATGGAACATTCACAGGCTCACAGGATTAAATGATATAAATACAGCTGAAGTTGGGTGCTGCTTTTTCCTTCTGCTCAATTCTTATGAATTCTCTGGATAAACATCTAACAGTGCCACTACTGGGTAAAGAGCCGCGGCGTCACGTGTGTGTTCCCAAACTGCCTTCCCAGCACTGCTAGCAGCACTGTCTGAATGTGCTGGCTCCACTCGTCACAGCTCCTTCCCAGCCATCAGCTTCTAGAGGGGCAGGGTTACGCTCGTTCACCTCCAATACCCAGCCAACAGCCTGGCCAGTATCAGGCTTTCTGTATTTGTGAGCTGAACTGACTCTCCCTGTAGCCTTCCATGCAGCACGTGGATGCTCTGATTATCAACAAACAGGTGAGGAGCGCCCAGGTGGGGGGTCAGTCCGGGGGCCCTCCACCCTCCCTGCCAGCGCAGGACTCACGCTTTAGGGATTGCCACACTCAGCCGCACTGGCTTAGACCCCAGTCCTACTGCTCCCTGGCACTCAGTCAGGGCTCGCTTCTGCTCCAGTTCATCTGTGAACTTCACAAAACCATAGCCCCTGCAGGGAAAAACCAAACAAACAAACACTATATAGATCACAAATGGGATAAAGGTAAAGTCTAAGAACGGGACAGGGGCTGACAGGGATAGAAAGAGTTCATCAAGCTACGCGGGCAGGTCAATGCTACGTGCCACAGAGCAATGCGAGGCTCAGGCACTGGAGGATCCCGAGATCTGTAGGAATCGCCCCTCTCAGCTCTCCCTTCTCTCTACACCTTCAATGACCGGGCTTCTGACCAAACAGTAGCTTCCCCCAAATCTACTAGAAAATATTACTATCGTTACGGCAACAGCAGTAGTAATGAGTTGTAAAAAGTTCCTTCAGCAAATATTTACTGAGTCTGCCTGTATGCCAGGTATTGTGCTGGGCACTGGAACTCAGCAGTCCTAAGCAGACAAGGTTCTTGATCCCCTGAAGCCAGTCTACTTGGGGGAACACATGAATGGCAGCCAACATTTAATGAGCACTGCTTATTTCCCACACACTGTGCTGAGCATTTTGTCAGGGTTATCTCGCTGAATGGCCCGACAATTGCATGTAGTATCCACATTTTACAGAAGAGGGAACCAAAGTTCAGAGAGGTTTACTGATTTGTCCGAAGTCACAGTAGAAGCAGGATTGAAATCCAGGTCTGTCAGACTCCCAAAGAATGAGCTGTTTGAGGTTTTCCACTTTCAAAGTAACAATAATAAATAAAACAGCAAACATCTATAAAGCATTTCCTATTGCTTCATTTATATTACATCCCTTAACCCTCACATAAACCCCCTTGAGCAGACACTACGAATCAGTCCTGTTTCACGGATGGGGAAACAGGGTCGGAGGTTCAGTAACTCGTCTGCTGCACTGTCCCTGGCCACTGCTGCAGCCTGGTTCAACCCAGGGTTTGGCTCCAGAACCTGTGCTCTTAACCACCACGCTGCACGGCCTATCTGTACCACCTCAGTCTATGAAGAAGATGCTGAAACTAACAGGATGGGCATCAATAACAGGTAAGGCCTTACTTAGACACGCCTGTCTGGTCCAAAACCACCTTGCCTCCCCGACAGGAGGGGTAGACTTTGACGAAGAATTCATACAGCATGCCATCATCCACATCTGGGGTCAGGTCCCCCACAAACAGGGAGTACTCAGGGCTGAGAGGAGAGAATAAGGTTCAGAGACAAGACCTTCGTTCTGCCTAGCTCTTTGGCCCACTCTAGGGAAACCTCATCTGGGCCTTCCTGGGGAATGACACATCTGAAGGGCCCTTAACCAGGTCCCAATCTGTGTCGTTTGGCAGTCCTGGCGGAAGAGGTGTGGAGACAGTCCCCTGATGCCCCCAAGTCCTTCATCCACTGCACAAAGCCCGCCTGGCTTTGAGGATTACATGAGAGCAGATGGGGGTCAAGGTCAGAGTTACTCAAAACATAAAACTAGATGTTCTGTGGTCACTGCATGTTTGTATTAAATGGTGAAAAAGGGAAAGAATGAGAACTGGACTTTATCTACTGAAGGCCTACGACCTAGCTAAAATGCAACGCCCAGATTTTGGGACAGGGGTCATCAAGTTTTTTCTGTGAAGGGCCAGGGCACCTATGGTCTCTGCCATTTTTTCTTTGTCTGTTTTCACAATCCTTTAAAGATGGAGAAACCATTTTTAGTTTACAGGTGATACAAAGCAGGCCACAGTTTGCCAAGCCTTGTTCTAAAACAATCCTTTAAAAATTTGTATTAAATAAAAAAAGGATAAGCAAATTCATTTTTCTTATTTCAAGTATGATACATATTACTTGTGTATCAGAATACACAAAAGGACAAAGAAAAATAAAATCGCCAATAACTCAGCCACTCAAAGGTGTTAAGTGTCTCAAAGTGAACACTCTGATACTTTTTTCCTGTCTTCTTTTGAATTTACGAAAGCTGGCTATGGTTCATTTGTTTCTAGCATTTTTTCACTTTTAACAGCCAGCATCTCGACATATCACTATTCTGCTACAGGGCTTATTAACATATATATTGCACTCCGATTAATTAACATACTGCCATTTAAACCACTTCCCTGTTATTAGATTATTTGGTTTTTCCCCCAATTTTGCCCACTATACACAATATTTCAATTAACACCTTTGAGGCAAATCTTGCACACATTATGAATAAATTCTGAGAAGCAGAATTATGGAGTCAATGTGTATACATCTTTCTAAAGCTTTTAATATTGTTTTAAAGTTTTCAACAGCAACCTAAAATGCTGAACCAAATTACCAGTGTATTGCTACAACAAGTCAACTGTTATGGAATAAAGCCTTGACGCTGTGGGGAGTGATGGAGTGGAAGGCTGGAGAGAGACCAAACAGAAGTCACAGGCCTCAACAGGAAGCACAATGGGAAGCCCCACCAGTGGGGAATGGGATGGGGTCGTCCTTCAGGAGGGAAGCAAAGTGAGCCCAACTCCACTCCCCACCCTCCTCTTGGGTGGTGGCCTGCACAGGGATGCATCCTGTTTCTATCTAGACGTTTCCGGGGCTTGAAGCTACCTTGGGGCTACCCTGTACTTACCTGTTATCTGGTTGTTTCCCGTAAGTGGCATAATTCAGTTTAAAACGTTTTGCCTGGAAATTTAAAAACAAACAAACTAAACCAGAGAAAGGTGTTTTAAGAGTCAAACAATGTTTGAAAAAAACTGAAATAAATTACCTTGGCCAAAACATCTCCCCCTCTCTAAGCCTCAGCTCTTTCTCCTGTATAAAGTGAGGGGCGCACAGATGGCCGCTAAGGGCACTGCCAGCTCCATGGTTCTATGGCCCAGGGGTGCCAGCCTGGTGCCGCTGTAAGCTAAGTAACTGTGGGAAGAGCAGAATGTAACTCTCTTGAAATGTGTCCTCACTACTGCCAGCCTGTTCCACTTTCTCAGTCGGGCAAGAGGCGTAGTTCCAAGTCTTCCAGTGGGGGAGGGGGCGGGGCAGGGCGGAGCAGAAAGGGCATGGGTTTCAGGGTTGACCAATCTTCTGTTTGCATCCTGGTTTTGCCACTGACTACCTGTTTTGCCTTGGACGGTTATTCCACTTCCCTAAGCTTCAGTCCCCCAGTCTGTCAAAGATAGCAATGCCTGCTCTTCAGGGTTGTTACAGAATTAAATAAAATAATACAGCCCTGGCAGGGTAGCTCAGTTGGTTAGAGCATCATCCCCATAAAAAACAATATAAATATAGCAGGGATTCAATAAATGATAGTTATTGATAACAATAAAAATGGCAACATCATCATTATCTAAGTGTCCTTACAGGTGTGGCTCCTGGAAGGGGTTTCCCATTAATTTTATGCAAACACTTCTCAGCTGTGGCCAAATCTGCGAATTCTACAAAACAGTAACCAGCTGGGATTCTGGAAAGAAAGAAAACAGAGAAAGAGAATGGTTTAAGATGCGGTTCCCAGATGAGAGTCTTGGCCTGAAAGGATGGAAATACGTTTTTCTAATCAGAGCTCATACTGTTTTTGTTCCCCGACAAGTTCCAGTTCAGAACTAAGTTAGAAATGTAAGACTGTCACCCTGGCTGGTGTGGCTCAGCGGATTGAGCACCGGCCTGTGAACCAAAGGGTGTCTCCGGTTCGATTCCCAGTCAAGGCACATACATGCCTGGGTTGCAGGCCAGGTACCCTGTTTGGAGCATGTGAGAGGCAACCACATACACTGATGTTTCTCTCCCTCTCTTTCTCCCTCCCTTCCCCTTTCTCTGAAAATAAATAAATAAATCTTTAAGATGACGACGACAACTACAACAACCAAAAACAAATATAAGACTGTCGATCTGGGCCAGTTGCAGACTTAATAAACATTTATGTACTGTTTTACCTATGAAGTACTTTTGCCTTTAAGAGTTTACAGAAAATATTAGGCATAGAACAAGTAAAACACAACCACAAGGAAACAAACAAATCCAGAATATAGGACCAGAATCCAGAAATGTAGGACCTTACGTAAGACAACTGGTTTTCCCTCTTTAAAAAGTCAATGTTTATAAGAAAAGAAAGAGGTGGGCTTTTCTACACTAAAAGGAGACAGGAGACTAAATGTAATCAGGGTCTGATTGGTTCCCAATTCATTACAAAACAAACCAGCTCTGGCCCAGTAGCCCAACTGGCTAGAATCATCTTGATATGCCAAAGCTGCAGGTTCAATCTCAAGTCAGGGCACATACAAGAATCAACCAATGAATGTACAAATAAGTGGAACAACAAATCAATGTTTCTCTCTCCCTGTCTCTCTCTCCCTCCCCTTCCTCTCTCTAAAAAATAAATAAATAAATAAAAATCAATCAATAAAAAAACAAAACAAAAAAACCCTGCTACAATAGATAGTCTGGGAGCAATTATAAAAATTGAAATGCAAGGCCGTGGCTGGTGTGGCTCAGTGGATTGAGCGCCAGCCTGCACGGCGAAGGGTCACTGGTTTGATTCCCAGTCAGGGCATGTTCCTGGGTTGCGGGCCAGGCCCCCAGTTGGGGGCGTGCGAGAAGCAACTGACCCATGTATCTGTCACATATTGCTGTTTCTCTCCTCTTTCTCCCCTCCTTCCTCTCTCTCTAAAAGTAAATAAAGAAAATCTTAAAAAATAAAACCCTCATGAACACAGGCAACAGTGTGGGGATTGCTAGGGGGACTGCAGGCGACAGGAGATGGAGGAGGGTATGGGAGAATAAATGTTGCTAGACAGACTTGACTTGGGGTGGCGAACACACAATACAGTGTACAGATGATGTGTTGTGGAACTGTGCACCTGAAACCTGTATAATTGGGTTAACCAGTGTCACCTGAATAAATTCAATTAAAAAAAAAAAAAGAAATGCACAAATCTTCTAGCTGCCCAGTTAATTTCTACCCACAGACTCATTCTTGTACATGCTACAATTTTAAATGAATAATACCATACAGTAAGGCTTTCATGTAGCACAATGCTTTTAAGATTCACTCATGTTGTTAATATATAGGTAGTTCCTTTTTATTGCTAAATGGTATTCTATTGGATGACTACATCAGTATCCACTCTTGGATACCTGGGCTGCTTGCAGTTTTTGGCCACCATCACAAAGCTGCTCTGAACATTCTTTCAGCGGTCTTTTTTTTGGTGAATATAGCTTTCATTTCTCTTGGTGGAAGACCTAGGACCGAACTCGCCCTCACTGGCTGCACCATTTCACAGTCTCACCAGTGATGAATGACGGGGGGGCTGCACCACATCTAACTGCATTCTTGTCCTTCTTTTCTGAAAATTTTTTTTATTCTCACCCGAGAACAGTTTTGCATTTGCTTTTTGGGAGAGAGGAAGGGAGAGAGAGAAACACTGATGCAAGAGAAGCATCAAATGGTTGCCTTCACACCCACCCCGACTAGGGATCTGTGCCAGGACCAGGGATCACATGCATCGGGACGGGGGATGAACCCGCAACCGAGGCGTGTGCCCTGACCGGGAATCAAACCCACGGCCTTCCGGTTACAGTACGACACTCCAGCCACTGAGCTTCACTGGCCAGGGCTCTTTTTGAGTTTTAAAAATTGTGGTTAAATATACAGAACATAAAATTTATCATTTTGGCCATTTAAAGTGTACATTTCTGTGGTATTAAGTATAACAACTTGTACAACCACTGACTGCATTTTTAAATTTTGTTGTAAAAAATTTATTTTACTTTTGACTGGTTGCAATTTTTTTTAAAGCACAATCCTCTGTTGCATGTTATTTTTTTCTTGGGTCTTATCTTTTTCCCTTATTTTCTCTGGTCTTGGTTTTTAAATTTACATTGATTTATTTTATACAATTATTTTTTTTAATTTAATCTTTATTGTATTTTTTTCCCATTACCATTGAGTCACCTTATCCCTCCCATTTTATACAATTCTTGTAAGCCACTTCAGTCTCTGCCAGATAAAGCAGGATATAAATGCAATGTGTCCCTAAGTACATCTTAAGTACCATAAGAAACCCAGAGTTTGGTAATCATGGGTAGAAAAGGATAGTTTCAAATCTTATTTCAATAAAGATTAAAATGTGAGAGCTTATGTCAGTGTTTAAAACAACAGAAAGCATTACAGAATAAATTTTCATACTAGGAGATCATTATCTGGGGTTTTCTGTCTACAGGAGCAGGAAAAACACTTATGCCAGCATGACCCACCCGTCAGAAAATCAGTCCCTGGCTCCTGGGGTTCTGAACACACAAAGCACCTGTCCACCCAACAGTCAGAGTTGATCATGCTTCCTGTCTCCCGTCTGTACATTCAATCATTTGATGTTTGAGCAAGTTGCTTTAGTAGAGTAACTGACACAGAAGAGATGCTCAGTAATCACTGTCAAATTGATACAGGAACCCTCCAGTTTCTAAGTAGAACCCTAAAGAAAACTAACCCCCAAAGAGAAAGAAGAAACTGGAGGTAATAGAGCACCAGTATCTGAAAATATTGTCTGCATTGTTGTTTAACTTATTGTCTCATTCCTCCATTAGCATGTCGTGAACTCCATGAGAGGAAAGACTCTGTCTGGCTTGTTTCATGGGAATCTGAACAGTGGTACATAGTAGAGACTCTATAAATAAATTTTGAAATGAACAGTGTAAGAGTTAAAGGCACTCATGGCTTTGAGGGCAGAATTGAATTGGAGTCCTGGCTTGTCATCTAATAGCTGTATAACTTTAAGACAGTTATTAAGTTTCTCTAATAACAGTACTTTGCTCAGAAGTTTTTGTGATTTTAAAAAGTGGTTTTAAAGTGTTGATTACCTAACAGACAGTAACCTGTTTATGTTTACAGAGCAGACACTCTTCTAAGTGCTGAATAGGAATGAACACATTTAATCGTCACCATAATTCTACGAGGTAGCTGCTATAATCATTTCCATTTTTACAGGCAAAGTGAACTACACGGAGAGGTTAAGTAACTTACCAAAGGTCACACAGCAGACATAGCTTTCAAACCCAGGCTGCCTCCAGAATGCATATGCTCTACTTCCTCTCAATAAGCCCCCAAATGGCAGCTTTTATAACATAATCACTATTATTAGGGGTGAGAGGCCCTGACTCTGCGATGTTTACATTCACCTGAAAGACACTTGCATCGTAATTGAGGGAGAACTGAGAAGATGGAAGGAGAGAATCGTACCCAGTGAGGCGGTTTCGGATAATTTTGACGCTCATCACGGTCTCCCCCATGGTGGCAAAGGCTCTGGAGATGAAATTCTCATCCATGTAGGGCTCCAGCTGCGTAAATACAAGGGCAGAGCGATTCAGGCCAACAGGCAGGCTCCAGAGCCCCCTCCCCTCAGCCCTGGGTTGGCCCCACTGCTAGGGGCTGGGGTGAAGGGGTGTGGGCAGGCTTTCATTTGCAGAGCGGTGAACCCCAGCTCCCGCTTTCCCAATCCCTTGCATCCCTTCTCTTTAAACTTGCTCCCTTTAGGGAGCCTCTCCTTGGATGTAGGCACCCCCACCCCTCCAGTTTTAAAACCACAAAGCCCTTCAAAATCCCTGGGATTCCTCCCATGACCAGCCCCCAAAGAATCTCCCTTTCCCCTCCATGAACTCAGGCGGGGGCCCAGGACCCCTCCCCCTCAGACTCAGCCCCTACCCGTGGATGCTGGGACCCGCTTCTGTGTCACCCCAAAGAATTCACTTCCATCTTTTTGGAATTGGAGGACGCCATCCCTTTCACACCCTCCCTCCCTGCTGACACTAGGATTCCTCCTCGTCGGACCCGGACCGCCCCTCTCACTCACGTCGCCCATCCACAGGCTGGCCGCCATGCCCGCAGCCGGACCTGGACTTAGCGGGCTGCGCCGCGCTGGCGCGCCAGTCCTCCCTGCCGGGCCGCCCACGGAGCATGCGCCTACGCCGCCTTCTGCGCACGCTCCGAAACTCGGCGCCCAGGGCAGCGCCAGCTGGTGCGACTCCGGGTTCTTCCGGCGACGGGGCTGCTGGGCCGGAAGCAGAGCTACCGGCTCCCTGCAGGCGAATTCTGATCAGTCCGCGGCGCTGCGCGGTGCCTCGGTAACTGGCTTTCTCGGGTTTCTTTCTGACTTTACGTATTTAAGCACACATGCGTACCTACAACATTACAAAAGTAATATATGCTCATTGTAAAAACTTGCAAATATAGGCATTTTTAAAAGGTGGACAGTCCCCTTTGGGTGCCTGGATGATCCCGTTCCACTGAGTATGACCTAACTCTGTCAGCCACCCGATTTGCAAGGTAAGAGATTTTTGTGCAAGCTGGAACGGGATTCCTGTGTACAGTCCTGCTGGGGCGTGGGCAGGGTCAAAGGGAGTGTAAATTGGGGCAACCCTGTCATCTCAACCAATCCATCCCCAAGTCTTGCCACTACGTTTTTGAGCCCCACCTGCCTCAGAACAGTGACATGCCCATAGAAGGCCCTCGGTTTTGACAGTGTCCCAGGCCATCGCCTCACTTTAGTGCCCATTTCTTAGAATGGGACGTTTCTGTTGGTGATGATTGTCGTCTCTTAACAGTGAAGCCACCCGAAATGCTTGAGGATCCCTTTCTGGGGCTCGTTCCCACTGGGCTGATGGGCCACTGAGGCCATTATACAACCTAAGCTTGGGGTGTCGGGCCCCTAAGTCAATCACTCGTTGGTCTGAAAACTTACTCCACCACGAGTTGCCAAATTTCCAGCTTTCCCCTACTCACTGCAATAGCAGCATAGTGGCTTGGTACTCTGGCTGTAGATTCAAACAAATGGGGCACCAATCCCAATCCCTTCTCAATTATTGTGCCAAGTTTTTGAACCTGAGATTAATGTGAATGATACTAGTGCTTCCCTCATAGGGCATTGAGGCCTTCGAATTATAGCCGATAGCTACATATTTAGTACTGTTTGCTGGCCCCTGTGCTGCACTCTTTGCTTACTATTTTTAAAATATGGAAAATGTAAAAACATTTATTCTTAATTTAGAATGTAAGCTTCATGGGACAGGGATCTTTGTACATTTGTTTCTAATCACATTCCTACAGTTTGGGGTAAGCACCGGAAGAAGCATCTGCTGAATTCCCATCGTAGACAGCAGCCCCTTTCCCACGAGCCCTCCTCCCAACTCTGGCGGGGCAGTGATTTCCCAGTCTTTCCCCTAGCATGTCTGCATATTCCTCAATAACATACATTTTCATTTATGGCTTCAGATGTCTTAGCAACCACCCTTCCTACATACACACTTCTCCATCTCCTGATAAAATTTTTGTCTGAGCAGTGTTGAACATTTACATTATTACTGTCAATATTATTTATAGCTCAGCCGTGTGGGGTACTATGATTACAATTGTTTTGGGGTAACCAATCCAGGGTGGAGGGGGATGGGGCAAGATAAAAGTGAGAGCACTTGAAAGACAAGGCAGTTAATTATTAACTCCAGGAAATAAAAAAAAAAAAAAGTCCAGTAGTCACAATAGCAAAGACTTTTAGGGCACACGCATGTACCTGACACTGTTCTAATGTAAGGCACGGACAGAGAGCTTTGTCACTCTTACATGCCATACAAAGGCACCGCAATCGGGTGCCAGGCTCAGGCAGAGGCGGGTTTAGACTCCGGTCTAGCCTGTGTCCTTGACTTCAAGCAAGTCACTTTAACTCTCAGGGACTGTTTCCCGAGGGACAGCAGTTACTAATTCGAAGGGCTGATGTGAGGATTAAACAAAATATTGCCTATAAAGTGCTCAGCACAATGCCCGGTCCATTCGAAGCCCCAATCCACAAGAGCTATTATTAAGAACGGTACTTTCAACCTGCTATATTGTCAAAAGGGAAAAAATTCCTGTAAATCTAACCCAATTGGAGTCTGGCAAGGGGTGGGGGGATCAGCAAACAAACAAGTACTTCTTTACAAAGAAAATATAATCAAGTGTGATTTTTTTTCTTCTAAGAAGTCAATTTCTAATCAGTATAGCATGTCTGCATCAAAACAAAAAGTTCAAAGGGGGTAAAAATCACAGAATACATTTTAAGTTATTTTACATCATATTCATTTTTCCAAGAGTCACTTACATCCAAGAAGAATCTTTCTGGCACTGATAAAACTTCCCCATTATATACATATAGACCTTCTATATCAACTGTCCATTGTAACTTTCTGCAATTATAGAAATGTCCTATATATTTCTATATTTGCATAGCCCAATACCATCACACTAGCCACATGTAATTATTGCGCACTTGAAATGTAGCTAGTGCAACAGGGGAATTTAAAATTTTTTACAAATTTTAATTGATTTAAATGCCAATGGCCACATAAGGCTAGTGACCACTGTACTGGACAGATCAGCTGTTGTTTGCTCAACTGCCTCTGAAAACCTGAGTCACTGTGTAGCCAATGACATTCAATCAGTTACATCAGCTGTTGAAAATGATACAACAGCAAGCTCAGTTTAAGTATTTCTAGAGATGCACTGTGTTCTGGTTTGGGACTAGGATGCTGAAAGAACCATTCCATGTCTCTCATATGATGCAGCATAATCTTTTAAAAAAATACAATGATTCCTGAAACATAAATACCCAAGCAAAAATCAATTTTTTTTTTGATTTGTATGGAATAGTCACATCAACAACTGGCAGGCACATATCAGGACATCTTGACATTGCCTTAAGTCCTAGTCTTGACCAAGTTCACAGGTGTGGGTTTATCCTGCCCTTCCCAACACAGCAGATGCTCCCTTAAAAAAACAGGGAGTGTGTAGAAAACAAGTGGCCTGTTTTATAAAACTCTAAATTTATTCAAAATGTTAAAAGATTTCACTCTCCCTTCTAAAATACTTTACATTAAAAAAAATTAAACTGCTTGCTATTTTCTGATACTGTACAAGCTGCTGCTTCCCTTTCTGGGGACCAGCCTCTGCCCATCCAAACCTCTTCCCTGCCCTCCCTTCACTCTTGAGATTGCTGTTTGTTTAGAAAGCCCTCCTTTCCCTCTCCCCTCATGTCCTGCTCTGCAGGCACAACTTCCTTTCCAGATTTGGGGCCCTTGGCTGCAGGTGAGGCGGGCTGGATTGGTAGTGCAGGGCAGGATGCTTTGTGCTTCTGGGAGAAAGGCTGGTTGTCTTTTTTAATCAAGTGGAGGATCGTTGCTTTTTTGTCTGCCCCATGGACACCTGTTCAGAGCCAAATACTTGGCTTGGGCTTGCCCATGGCTGGTAGCCCTGCCCCTTCTCCAGTTTCCCCCAGGCGCAGGTCCATGACAGCTGGGTCTAACAACTGTACCGTTTGTCTGCATGTGGATCATCAAGGGCAGGGAGGGTGGCACATGACTAGACTAGGGCTAGATGGGGCCCCGACTTCTCAGGGTGTGGGAACCAAACCCCCGTGAGAGGACGTTTTGGTTTTTGGTAGACAAAACCAGGATCAGCTAGGACCATGGGAGGTAGGGAGGAGGGAGAATGGACTAATCACATAGTTCTGGGGTGAGCAATATTCCCACAAAACCTGCTCCCCTCCCTTCATCCTGTAAGTTACAGGACAATTCCAGAAAGGAGGAAGAAAAAGGTGATTCTGTTCTGTGGATGGAGAAAAGACAGGAGATGACAAAGTACTTGGGGCTGGGGGGGGGGGGCCTGCTGGAGTCTGCAGTCATCACGGCTTCTGTGTTCCAGGAGGGAGGGTGCAGGGGCTGGGAGCCGGGCCCTCCGAGGCTTCATCAGCTCTGTTCCTTATTTGTCACCAGTAGGACCGTGTGCTGGCCCCCACTGGACACAGACAAAACCCTGCGGCTCTCCAACTGTTTGCCTGTCATCTCCACGGGACTCCAGGCATCTTCTTCCTGCCCCGTGCCCAGCTGGTAGTTTGTGCCCATGCCCCAGGCGAAAACCCGGCCTGTAAGAGAGAGAAACAGGGGTAGTTATCTTCAGGACCCAGAGCCTCACCGTTCTGTAGTGAGAAGCATGGGACGTAAGGGTGAGTTTTAGCCTTGGCCTACTGCAGCCTGGAATGTCCCAGGCTCTGGGAGTTCAGGGAAGCTGGGAAAAGTCAAGGAGATGATGGATTAAAGCTTTGGCACCCCAGTACCACAGTCCTTACCCATTGCCAAAGACTTCTCCCTACTCCTAGGCATGACATTCAAGGCCATTCCCCAGACCTCTACGCCACCCTTCACTTCCAGGACCGGCCACCTGAGACAGCTCTCTATGTTCCTATGCCCAGGATGCCCTCCTTCGCTTATCATAAACCTTCAAGGTGCAGTACAAGCCCCAGTCTGTCGGGAACTCTGCCCAGGTAATCCCAGATCAAGCACCCCCACCAGCCTGACCTCTCATGGCCTCCACGGCTCTGACACTCACTCACTCAGGCTTTGGTGACTGCCTGCTCACACCCTCCTCTGCTGTGCTTGTCAGAACCCCGACTACAAAGCCTCCTTTCTCCTCATATAATTCTAACTCTCTGGGAAGTTGGCACGTACCACACTGTAAATAGAAGGGTCACCATGGAGGAAAATGTAAAGAAGAGCCTGCATTAGGAGTCTGGAGACCTGGGTTCAAATCCTACTGCCTGGCTAGGTCTCGGTTATGTTTCTCCTTTGCTGTTTTCTCCTCTACAGAACAAAATCACCTTCATGAAAAGAACTCATTTATTCACGCTAAGTCCATCAAAGCCATAGCTTTTGACAATCGGGAGAAAAATAATGTTAGCATAAACACTGCTCTCTGCCTCTCAGCTCCACCTGACGGGGGCAACCAGAGCCTACCAGGCAGCTTGGCAAGAACCACATACAACTCCCAGGTCCCAAACAGACCGAGTGTGGGCAGCCCCACTCACCATCCTTGGTCACAGCATACCCCACAGAGGCCCCGCAAGCCACCGAGGAGACGGCAGGCAGCCTGGAGATGAGGGTGGGCACGCTCTTCTCCTCGGCACCCTCCCCGAGGCCCAGCCGCCCATACTCAGCCCGGCCCAGGCTGTATGCTTTTCCTGTGAGGAAAGGGAGAGATCAGGGTCACAGAGGGCACATTCCAGGTCAGCCAGGAGAGCTCCCAGATCCGTGGGAGCTGGTCCCCCTTCCCAGGGTGATGAAGAGGCCTACAGTCTCTCTCAGTTTGGGGAGAGGCCTGGGAGAACTTCTGTAGGCCCCCACTGAACTCATACTTGGAAGAGCACCAGGACTCCAGGGGCAAGTGAGACCCTAATGGACCCACACCTGGCCCAATCCATGGAGCAGACCCAGGTTTCCAGGGCCGTGGTCTCATGGGTCAGGCCAGGCCTGTGCTGAGGGGACACAGCACTCCCGACCCAGACGGCCCACCTTCCGAATCCATGCAGACTGTATGGTGCTGGCCGCCAGAGAAGCCCACCCAGGACTTGGTAGAGTTCTTGAAGGACGTCAGGTTCTGGGGTACAAAGCAGGATTCTGTGCCTGAGGTTCCTGGGAAACAAGGCCAGGGTAGAGTAGTCAGGGGTGAAGGTGTCTAAGGAGCTGTCCTTCTTCATCTTCTCCCACAGGAGCCACCCAAACCCCACCAGCGTGTGGACATTCTCATTTTACAGATGACAAAACAGTGGCTCTGAGGGGGACCCCACCAATGGCGTAGATAAGTGAGTAGCAGACTAGGACTGGAACCCAAGTGACTCTGGGGACTCACCAAGCTGATGGTAGTTTGAAAGGCCGAAGCCATACACATGGCCCTCGAGGGAGATGGCAAAAGTGAAGTAGGCGCCACAGAAGGCATCCTGGAATCTCACATGGCCCCGGGTTCCCCTGCATTTCAACATCACACACTTGGGGACCAGGAGTCGTTCTGCAGGCAGAGGAAAGCCAGGGTCAGCGGCAGACACACACACAGCCTCTCCTCTCTGCCCTGCGTCGGTTTCTCCACGTGGCTAAAACCCTCACAGGGAGGCTGAGCAGAGACCTTCCTCCTCATGTGCAGATGAGGTAACTGAGGCCAGAACAGTACAAGTGTCTTACGCAGACCCCCGCGGCCCCAAGAGATGACGTCAACACGGAACTTACCAGGTGCCAGCCATTCTGCTATGTTAGCTCAGTTAACCCCACAACACCCCAATGAGGTAGGTAGGTTTAGAGATGAGGAAACTATGTTCAGGGTCCCCCAGCAGGTGGCAGAACCAGGATGCAAACCCAGGGTAGCCTGGCTCTGCAGTCAAAGGTCTTAACTACCTCTTGCAAGTCTATCTGATGTAAGCCTAAACACACACAGGGAGTCCCTCCTGCCTATGGCCTTCAGCATCAGCGGGACTGCCAAGCTGCCCTGCCAGAGGGACCCAAGCCACCTACCAAGGCCCTGCCGGCCACCACGATTGGCAAATAATTCAGGCACACGGCCCAGCTGGCCCTGCTCCCCGCAGCCCAAAGTGTAGAGGTCACCATCAGTTGTGAGCATCACCAAGTGGTCGTTTCCTGAGGATGAGAGGAAGGTAGGATGCAGGGCTTGTCTGTAAAGCCCAAGGCCCCAGCATCACCACGAGATTCTCCAACCCCTGCCCAGAGCAAGGAACCCCAGACTCACCTGAGGCCACTCTCACCACGGGCACACTCAGCTGCACTTGCACGGGAACCGCGCTCTTCTTCATGGGCTCCAAGAGCCCGATCACACCGTTATTGTCCTGGAAGGAAGGGGCAGAGCCCTTATCAGAAGTCCTGCATGGCCATACCAGCCAGACGCAGGCCTGCAGGCAGCCGCAGAGCTGTCTGGTAAGGGGCACTGGCGCCAGACGGTGATGGACAGGTGCGCAGGAACCACGTAGTGAAATATGTATGAAAGTACACATGGTCTGTGAGTTGCACTAAAATAACAAAGGAGTTAGGGAGTGCATGGGAGCAGAAAGGAAACAAGTTTGCCCAAAAGTTGGTAATTGTTAAGGTGAGCAGATGGGCATTCAAAGTATTATTCTCATTACTTTTATGTGTTTGAAATGCTCCATAAAAAAACTTAAATATAGCCCTGGCTGGTGTGGCTCAGTGGATTGAGTGCTGGCCTGTGAACCAAAGGGTCGCTGGTTCGATTCCCAGTCAGGGCACCTTCTCTCTCCTTCCCTCCTTCCCTTCCCTCTAAAAATAAGTAAATAAAATATTTTTTTAAAAAATATTTTATTTATTTTAGAGAGGGGGAGGGAGGGAGGAAGAGGGGGAGAAACATCGGTGTGTGGTTGTGCCTCACGTGCCCCCTACTGGAGACCTGGCCCACAACCCAGGCATGTGCCCTGACTGGGAATCAAACCAGCAACCTTTTGGTTCATAGTCCCGTGCTCAGCCCACTGAGCTATGCCAGCCAGGGCTAACTAAATAAAACCCTTAAATTGAAAAATAGCTCTGATGAGGAAACATCTCATCAGATTTTTTGACATTTTAAAATAAATTAAATACCAAACTACCAAAATAATTTTAATGATAAATTTGCTTTTTAAACTACGCTCCTGTGTCCTGAGAATTCTGACATTTGACAATTTCCCCCAAACCTCCTGACAAGTGTGGATGCAGGCTGGGGAAGGGGAGAGGAGAGGTTGAAGGCAGGGAGATGGGTGAGGCTTTCTGGATCAGCCTCAGCTCAAAGACATCCTGGACACATACTTCATGACACCAGATTCAAGAAAAGAGCCAGTGGTATGGACAGGCCCAAATGAAGAAGCCAGAGACCTGTGTCAAGGTCCAGGCTCTATCTCTGGGACTTGATTCCCTCACTAGTAAGCACAACAGGGGTAGAGAGATCAGTCTTCTGTGGGGCCCCACCGGTTAACCTTTCTCCCAGGCTTCTAGACCATCTTACCCGGAAGGAGCCCCAGAGGAAGACACGGCCATCCTCGGTGAGGGCTGCTGTGTGACTGTCTCCTGCTGACACTTGTACCACCTTCTCTTGTAGTTCTACTTTTCCAGGAACCATCTCTGAGCCTTCCACTGACGTGTCCCTTCCCAGAGCACCCTCATCATTGCAGCCGAAGGAGTAGACCTGTGTGTAGGGTGCCCCATTAGTACCAGGTCTGGCCTTTCAGTCCTCTCTTGTTCAGACCACCCCCTGTTCAGGTAGCCAGCTCCATTTCCACAGAGAAATGTGTGTTGGCTCAAAGCTCCTTCTCCAAGCCCAGCCCGTCCAATCCCGTGCCACCCCCCACCTACCTGGCCGCTTTTGCTTAGACACACGGTGTGCATGCCCCCAGCCTCAGCCTGTACAATGTCTTCTGGAATGGGTACTAGGGCTGGCTTCTTCCTCTCCATCACATTCTCGCCCAGCCCCAGCTGGCCCACGTCGCCCTGGCCCAGTGTCAGCACCAAACCTGGTTCTGTGCGGTGGGACCTATGTGAGACTGAGGGGTGAAGAGGACAGCCCCTGAGTGCTCAGGATGACTGGAAAGGGGAGAGGTCACTGCATGGGCTCTGGGATCAAACAGACCTGGGTTCAAGCCCCTGCTCTGCCACAGACCATTAGTATGACCTCTCTGAGCCTAAGTTTCCCCGTTTGTGAAATGGGGATAACATTGGTGCCTATCTCATAGGGTTCGTAAAAACTGAGCACATTATTAATGTGACAGGAAGGAAATGGAAATGAGGAGCCACTCAGTATTATGACATGAATCTTGGTGGGGAGAACAGTGAGTACACAGTGAGGTAATGATGTCTGCCCCTTACTGACTGCTTGTTACTACTGTCAAACTGCTCTGTAGTCTCCTGCATCAGGCTACAGATCTTCCATATTTGAGATCCCATTTTACAGGAAAGGGAACAGAGCCTCAGAGAGGGTAACAGAGCTAATAAGTAGCAGTGTTTGCACTGAAACTAAGGGTACCTACATGGGTCTGAGCAGTCCCCAGCCTCCATCCTCAGGGTGTGCCTTAGCTCCTGAGCATATTCACACTGACACCCTGCATTCACATTGGTCCTACCAGGGAGCAGAGGCAGAGCAGCTGAAGAGGGAGGGGAGCAGTAAGAGCTGACACAGGTATTTGCTGAGAGGTAAGCACCAACCAGTGGGTGACCCAGGGCCATCTGCTGGCCAATAACAATCTCCTGTGGCCCCGGATAGCCAATGGTATCCAGCCCCTCCCCTGGAGGTGTGGCCACAATTGCCAGGGCCTCAGAGGACTGGCAGGGCTGGTAGACACCTGGTTGGGTTTTCTGGTCAGGAGGGCTTGGCCTGCAGGCACCTGGGAAGTAGCGGGTGCCTGGAGCATTGTGGGATGCCACGAGGGAACTCACTGCCTGGTTACGAGGGTCTGCAAAAGATAGACACTTGTCTGAGTGTGAGTTCATACTCCTCCTTCACAGGTTGGGGGCGGATCTCTCCTACCTGCCTCCCTCCAGCAAAGAGGAGACCATAGCCACCTCCCTCAAATGGTCCCAGGACATTATCTAATTTTCCTTATAACAGTCCAGTGAGGTCCTCGCCTCTTATTCTGTGACAGGGATAATCTGAGCTCAGTAAGATTAAGATATTTGCTCAAAGCCACACACCTAGGGAGTGGCAGAGCCAGGCCTGAACCCACAGCTGGAAGTCAGTGGTCTAAACTACACCCACCACTGCCTGCGGCAAAGCCTTAGGGTCTAGATGTTTTTTTCCAGGTTCCACCTGCGTGCTTTTTAGATGAGTCTCTGCCTTTCTGTTTCCCAGAGGATGGGATTCAATGACCTACAGGAGACTTTCCACCTGGGTAGAGTTTGTGGACTTCCAGGCCCCTCAGCTCTGTCAGGGGCAAGGAGAGCTGTCCCAGATTTTGGAGGCTTCAAGAGGCCACCCAACACCAAGATAGAGGCCAACTTACTCTTCACCTTCTTGCTTTTGAGGAGGGCATCTTCTGGGGGTGACCTTCTCTTAGCCATACGCTTGGGTGGCATCTTTCTTTCCTGAAAAACCCAAATAAATACTCCATGTCAGAAATGGTCATTATTTTCCTCCTCTAATCAGGCAACATTAAAAAAAAAGAAAAAAAAGAAAACCTTGAAAAAAGGCTAGAGGAACTGCCCAGCAATTCCACTTCTCAGAATTTATCTGAGAAAAACAAGAACAGAATACACCCCAAGATTAAGTTCCACAAATATTCTCTACTGTATTCTTCAAAACATTTTTTAAAAACAAAGCAACCCATGTGCTCAACAGCAGGGGAACTGCTAGATAATATATGATGTATTCTTGATGGAACGTGTGAAGCCACTAAAAGTGATGCTTTCAGAGATTTATTTATTGAATAGGAAGATGTTTACCATGGCCAAATAATATAAGCAGATTTTAAAAAGTCCATCCCATTTTTGAAATATAAATGCAGACCCATCGCCCTGGCTGGTGTGGCTCAGTGGACTGACTGTGAACTGCAAGGTCGCTAGTTCAATTCCCAGTCAGGGCACATGCCTGGGTTGTGGGTTTGATCCCCAGTCGGGGCACCTATGAGAGGCAACCAACTGATGCTTCTCTCTCACACCAATGTTTGTCCCTCTCTCTCTCCATTTCTATCTGTCTAAAATCAATAAACGTCCTTGGGTAAGGATTAAAGAGAGAGCCAGAGAGACAGAGAGAGAACAGGCTCTAGAGTCCAAATCTGGGCCCAGCTACTTTCTAGCTGTTTGACCTGGGGTAAAGTTATTTAATCTCTTCTTGACTGAGTCCCCTCCTCAGTAAAATGGGAATAATAATAGTGCTTACACCTTTGTGATGCACAAGATTAAATGAGCTAACACTGCAGAAGTAACTACATAAGTGAGCTCAGTAACTCAATCCCGGTGTTACCATCATGTCTAGAGTCTGCCCCAGGTAATGCTCAGGCGCAGCTCTGAACTCACCTAACCCCGCTCCCCCATTTCACAGACGAGGGACAGAGACTCTACCTAAGAGCCTTCTGAGGCTCAGCTGTGGGTCTACCCAGCAGCCAACGCCCTCTGGCCCCCTCTCCCTTCCTTCCTTCCAGTGGGTCCTAGAGCCTCCGCCTCTTCGGCTCTCACTCCGTAGTACAGGAACACAGTAGAGGGCCTCTAAATCTGGGGGCACGTTCTGCTGACTGCGCTGAGCGAGGAGAACACAGTACTGGAGACAGGGGAGTAGCCCTGCAGGTTGAGCTTCCACAGGTTGTGACTGGCCCAGTTCTGACTCTGATGAGGTGCCAGTTCTGAGCTTCACCCAAGTTTAATTCTCCCAGGATGGGAATCCTCCCTCCAACCCGCCTCTTTGAGACCCCTCTTCCCTCACTAAAAATGCATATTCTTTGGGATCAGAGGGAACTGGCTTCACCAGCCAGAGCTGCGGCTGGCTCACCCAGCCTTTGTGACCATGGTTAGCCAGCAGCCTTAACCTCTCTGAATTGAATCCTCATCTGTAAACGGCGGTGCCATGACTACTTCTCAGGGCTGCCGTCAAGACTGAAGAAATGTACCACTGCACGTCTGTTAGAATGGCCAAATCTGGAACACTGCCAATGCCAAATGCTGGTGAGGATGTGGACAACAGGTGCTCTCCCTCTCTTTTTAAGATTTATTTTATTTATTTTTAGATAGGGGAATGGAGGGAGAGAGGGAGGGAAACAGCCATGTAAGAGAAACATCCATCAGTTGCCTCTTGTACACACCCCCGTCCCACCAAGGGACGGGACCCACAACCCAGGCGTGTGCCCTGACTGGGAATCAAAATGGACCTTTCGCTCTGCAGGATGACAACGCCCGACCAATGGAACCACACTGGTCCGGGCCGGGTACTTTCATTCAATTGCTGGGAATGCAAAATGGTACAGCCACTTTGGAAGACTGGCAGTTTCTTACAAACCTAAATACAGTTAAGAAGACAAAAACAGAATAAAGAAAAGAAGATCAACAACTAAAATTTCAAAAAAGAAAAGAAAAACTAAATACAGTTGACCCTAAACAACAGAGACTTGAAATGCCCAGGTCCACTTACACGTGGGGTTTTTTCCTAAATATGTGCAGTACTGTAAATGTATTTTCTCTTCCTTATGATTTTCTTAATAACACTTTCTTTTCTCTGGCTTACGTGTTTAGGTACGAATATACAATATAACACATAAGACATACAAAATGAAAGGCTAAATGGAATGTTTGTAAAACCTTCAAAGTGCCGCCCTGGCCGGGCAGCTTAGTTGGTTAGAGCCGTCATCACCGGTACGCCAAGGCTGCAGGTTCAATCCCCGGTCAGGGCACGTACAAGAATCAACCAATGAATGCAGAAGTAAGCAGAACAACAAATTGATGTTTCTCTGTCTCTCAAATCAATTTTTAAAAATTAAATTAAAAAAAAGACCTTGAAGTGCCAAGCACATAATGAGTACAGTAACTCCACATTTAACATCGTCAATAGGTTCTGTGACTTTAAGTAATATGACTGCAGTGTCTCGTCAACATTATAATGAAACAATGTTTAATGAAACCTCATTATTCCACGACCTGCTGTATTCGATACATGGAAGCATTCATTCATTCCACAAACATTTACTGAGTGCCTATGACCACTGTTTGGCTTTGGGCTGGCAAGAAAAAAAGAACACTAACCCTCTCCCTGTTCTCATGGGGCTTACGTTCTAGCGGGGAAGAAAACGAATTTCTACAGGTGCTGTGTGAAGGACAGACAAGGTGCTATGTAAGAGAGTCCCCTGGGAATCACACAACAATGTAAATGTGCTTCATGCCGTACACTTATACAGACTGTACACTTATACATGGCCAAAATGATAAATTTTACGTTATATATATTTTACCATAATAAAAAAAGAGAGAATAACTGGAGAAATGAAGGAGAGTGGTCAGGGAGTTGTCATGTAAGCAAAGACCCGAAACACGAGAGGTCAGGGGGGGACAGGCAGACAGCAGTGTCCAGCACAGTGTGCTGCGTCTAGGGGCCCGGGGAAGCCAGTGAGGCTGCAGCTGGAGAAAGAGTAGTCAGAAGGCACAAGGGAACCAGGGCTGGATCAAGAGAAACAGGAAAGCTTTAAAAAGAATGTCTTCATCAGATTTGCATTTTTAAACATTTTAAACTCCACTGGTAAGTCACCTTGGATTCCTCTCCCAATCCTAAAGGAATCACTCTCTCCCAGAGAAATCAGGACAAGTTTGGACCATAATGACTTTATTTACATGTTTATGCACAACACAAACCTACTCCTTACAATGTAAGCCTCTGTGGGCACTGGCCACTCCCGTCTTCCACATGCCAACAGCACTTTCTCACAGGCCGAAGAAGGCACTCTCACTCCTGTTTCACAGCTGAGAGAACTGAGGCTCAGAAAGTAAATTCACTAGCCTAAGTTCACACGGCCAGTAAAGGAGAGCCAGGAACAGAACCCAGATAGATCTGATGGATTAAAAAATAAACAAAACAAAACAACAGGTTGGCTAAAGGTACGCCATGATCTGGGCAGGGGTGGAGGCAGCCTGGGCGGGCCTCCCCAGGGTTCCCCCATGAGCTTGGCCAAACACAAGGGGCAGAGGACAGCTGAGAAGTGGAGGACGGTGAGACCAGAGAGGAGACACTGGGACAGTTAGGGCCTGAGAGAGGGGGCTGGGCAAGTGAAGAATCTGAGGGACGTGGGGAAGGACAATGGGTACAACCTCCTGCTGTGGTGGAGATGAGCACTGGCTTTAGAGTCCAACAGACCTGACTTCTCTGAGCCTGAGAATCCTCATCTCCCAGATGGAGGTCTCTGGGCACTGCAGTGCTGCTGTGAGCAACCCCAGGGGCAGGGCAGGGGCTAAGAGGGCACCTTCTCAAAGGTGGAGCCTTACACCATTCCCCATCTGCATCCTCTGATGCACAAAGCAGTCCTTTGTGCACACTCCCTCGCTAACTGCTCTGGTTGTGTTCTCTTAACCAGACAGTGAGTGTCTGGTCTGGGAATAGTCTTTTGTCCCCCACCATCACCACCCGTTAGACAAACAGCTTCCATCTTCAAGGAGCTCACAGTCTGGCAGAAGAGTGAGACACGGTCCCAAATAATTAAAAGTCAGATACAGAGTCAACTCTCTTAGAATGCTCACACCTGCCTTCTGAGGTGTGATCACCCTGGCTTCACAGATAAGAAAGCTGAGGTTCAGGGTAAGGCACCCCAGGCCACACAGGAGTGGGATGAAATGGCGGTCTCCTGCCCACAGCCCACCAGGGCCAGGGTTCCCCCTTCCCACTTCTCCCTGAGCCTCAGTTTCTTCATGTGATGAATGCAGGCATGCCAGACTAGACAGTCTACCAGGGGCCTGGCGTTCCTGCCGTGGCCCCCTGTGACCTCACCAGTTTCATTTCTGCAAAGGGGGACAAAAGTCCTGTCTGACCACAGCAGCTGTCCCTACCACCATTTCCTGATCCCCAATGTCAGCAGGCAGACACCTGCCTGCCAGAACCAGAGTCTGAAGAATCTCTTTGAGAGAAAGATCCCCAGGGAAGGGAGGACAGGGGCTCATATGTCAACAGACATTTGCTGAACTCAGGCTATGTGCCAGGCACAGTGCTGGGATACGTCTCCCCAAGAGTTCCTCATCAGAGGATCCCCCTTGTATACAGAACTGTGCCTGGGTTGATGTTTATTTTCCGCAGAAGGAAAGGGGCCACATCTTCCACCAGATGTTAGAACCACTGCTTTGTGAAAATTATAGGATATTAGTAATTCTCACATGCCTCTTACCTTCATTTTGCAGATAAAGAAACTGGTAATCGTGGGATTGGGTGAGTGGCCCATGGGGATTCAACTAGTAAGTTGCAAAGCTAAACAGGATTCCTGCTCTTGAGATGTGCTGCAAACATGTGCATGAAATCCTTAATTCATTGTTCCAGACTCCATTCCAATGTCCTTGGGTGAAACCATCCCTGCCTCTTCGGCCCCGAGCCAGTGTTCCTTGGTCTTGCACCTGAGACCTTTCAACACCCAGTCCGGGTTGTATCACCTTGTTACTCCCTCACCTACCCTGTGTTCCAGTCAGACTCAAACACCCGGGGCATCCCTGACTGCAGCACTCACCTAGGCCTTCATGCTTTTGCATGTGCTGTTCCCTCCGCCTGGATCACCCTAGTCCCTCCAGCCCCAGTCTGCCTGGATAACTACAGCTCCATTAAAAGCCCGTTCAAGCGTCCCCTCACCTGCAAAGCCATCCCTGACCCTCCTGGGAAGCGCTGGGTGACACCCTCGGAGTTCCCGTGTAACACTCCATACACTCAACTTCTGCTGGGACGCCCAAGTCACACTTGGTTGGAGCGCCTCAATTACTCTTTGATGAATGAACGACTTGTCAGCAGCAGCGCCCCTGGCTCCGCGGCCTCCATCGATGACCACACTGGCCCCTCCGTAATTGTGGCCCCACATGGGTCTCCCCGAGGGGACCGGGAGCTCCTTAAAAGGCCACACAGGGCCTTTCTCACCATTGTTCACCGGCCCTGCACGCGCGGCACGGGCTAGACAGCCAGTTGACAGATGAGTTAATACGGAGTTCACAGCACACCTCCCCAACTGCTCAACAGTAGTCTTGGTGCCTGCTGACGCTGGCGTCTCTTTCCCTGCGGCTGACCCTCACTAGCCTACCCTCGAGCTCCTGAAGCAGACCCGCGCCAAGCAGGGTTTTTTCCCCGATCTGCAAACCGAATTCTCCAAACGAAGGTTGGACAAAATCACTTTTTCCGCCTTGGAAATGCACTCCGCCCCCTCCCACCCCGCAGGGCAGCCGGCTCGGGTCAGCGAGGCAAGCAGGTCCGCGCGCCCGCGCCGCCGAGGTCACCGCGGCCACGCGCACCCCGGCCAGCCGCACTCGGGCCGTTTGAATCTCCCGCCCGCTCAGGCGAGCGGGCCGGCAAGAGAGGCGCGGCGGCAAAGGGGCCACCCGGCCTCCGCTAAAGCGAGGTGGGCCCGGCCCGCTCCCGGACGCTCCGTGGGACCGGACACACGCGCACCCACACCCTTGCCTTCCTTCCGCCCGGCTTCACGTGGAGCCGTCGCCGAGAGACCGAGCGCCCGCAAACAACGGCCCCAGCCCTCCGAGGACCTCCGGTGCTCCGGCTTTGGCCACCCAGGGACAGCCGTCCTCCAGGACCCCACGCCTGGGAGGCGCGCGCAACCTACCTCGGTGCAGGTCAAGCTACAAGGAACTCTTCGGCTCACTGGCTGGGCCGCGAACTGCCCCAGAGCATGCGCTCTGCAGGCCTCTGGCCCTGACCCGGGCCAAAAAGGAAAACAAAGAGGCCAGCGGCCCCTGGTGGCTTCCAGGGGAAGTGCAAGTGACAGGCTCCCCGTAGGGAGCTCTAGTCCAGGCTCTCCACGGTACTCCACTGGTACAGTGGGTGTATATTTTGGAGACTCCCATATCAGAACAAGTGGACTGACAATCAGAAATACCACTTGAAAGCAGTGGGGCTTTTGGGGGGAAAATCTGGTGTGGAAGGGACTGTACAGAGAAAAGAGATACTGATCTTCCCTGTCCATTAAGAGAAAGATGAGATCAGACTAACACGGAGGAGCTATGACAACGGTACGCCCAGGGGCATCTGGTTCAGCCTGGGACTTAGGAAGGGCTTTCCAAGTTAACTCGAAGCCTGGGCATCCTAGGAGAAGCACCCCTTGCAATGACAGGCAGCCACGAGAGCCTGGTGTGGCTATGGGAAGCTGCTAAGGTCTGATTGGAGCAGAGTGCCTGTGGGAGTGACGGGGAGAGCGCTGGAGCAGGGGAGCTGAACGTGGGTGCGCAGCCTTGTGTGCCTGAAGAGTGCAGCCTCTGCCCTGAGGCAATAGGGGACGATGGAAGGGGTCTGACCACGGGAGTGATATGAATAGATTTTTGCTTTAGAACAGAATGGAGAATGGATTTGCGGCAAGGGGAAACCAAGAGTGGGGGCGGGGGCAGGAGGAGTGAGGGAGGCAGACTAGAAAGAAGAGGGTGTGACTTTGGGGGTGGGGGGTCTGGAGAGGGAAAATAGGCACCAAGCAGATGACCCTTTCTTGATAACACACTCGTTCTTCAGGATGGACACAAACCGTTTGTGAAGATTTCAGGCGTTCCCTAAGGTAACCTCTCCGGTCATTTGATTGGGTGGTTTCCCAGGTCAGGGCAGTGACCCCTGCCGTCGGTATTTTCTCCATTTCATGTTGATTCTGACTCTGGAAGTCATTCTATCATACCCAAATAATGGACACTTTTGATGAGTATTTACCAGTCGAATTTCCTTTACTCTGCAGAGCCCACCCCCAAATGCTCCCCATCTTGAGGATCTCTTACCTCTTCAAGTTTACCCCTGCTTCCATGGTGAACTCTTCCTTTGGATGATACAGCACCGTGAAATTTCTCCAAGTTTAAGCTCTGGGATTTCTGATCTCTCTTTGCTGTCTTCCTCCAAGATCTTACTCATTCACATGGCTTAATGTAATTATAAAAATGATATTTATCACCTATTTTGTAAAAACCTTTACTTTTTTAACTACAAAAACATGTCCACCCATGTTCTTTAGCACATTTGTTCATTTCAAAAGCCTCATGACAGTTGAAAAATGAGAAAAATGAGGTTCAGAGAGGTTAAAGACGTTCTCTGGAGTCATCATGTAAGTGGCTGGAGGGGCCAGAGCTTTTGTTCAGAGCTGAGCTGTCACTTTTTAATTGAGAGGGCAGTCCATCCAGTCTGGCTCTGAGCTCCACGCTAAGTTTCAGCCCTACATCCCTAGCCAGATGACCCGGCACCCATGGATCTAGACCCCCTCCCCATGCACCTTCATCTTTCCATCCAAAGTTAGGGTTCTCTGAGAAGTATAGATTCAAACCTTAACTTCTTTTCTGTTTCCTCTTTCCCTTTTCTTCATGTCTCTGCCTGCGCTTCTGGTTGGAAGCACCACCCTCCTGGCCTCTGCTCCCAACTCGCATTTCCTCCCCTCTACTTCATCCCACCATTATCTCCAAGCGAGTCTCCCTAAGTCACAGCTGTGAGACCTTGCCCTGTTTAGAAATCTTTGAAAGCCTAGACATTTCTTTGGTGCTGTGCTTGCAGTATCAGGTGGCGAATGTCCCCCCTGCCTCAGCACCACACTCTGAAGGTGCCCATTGTCATTCCCACCTTCTCACCTTTACCTGGGCTATTCTCCTACCAGGCGCCTTTCTTCCTATCTAGCTGAATTCTTGACACATTTTAGGCTCAGTTCCGTTCCCACCTCCATGAAGACTTCCTTGGCCCCAATTATCTTTTCCTTCTTTGAACCCAAACATCAATTGTTATTTTAAACATATATGCAGCTAATAACAGAGCTTCAAAATACATGAAGCCAACACTGATAGAACATCTAGAAGAAACAGACAAATCCACAGCTATAGCTGGAAATTTCAACACCCCCTTCTCAATAATTGATAGAACAAGTAGGCAGAAAAACAGCAAGGATGTAGTAGACTTGAACCAACCAATTTGAAACTACTAATGTTTATAGAACACTTCACCTTTTTCATACTCCACCTTGCTTTCTTCGAACAACAACCAGTGACATGTGCTTTTCAAGTGCATGTGAA
This sequence comes from Macrotus californicus, assembly GCA_007922815.1. NCBI lineage: Eukaryota > Metazoa > Chordata > Mammalia > Chiroptera > Phyllostomidae > Macrotus > Macrotus californicus. The sequence continues at coordinate 74,781 of VMDR010003252.1, forward strand.
GCATTTACCAAGATAGATCATATTCTGGGTCATAGAACAAGTCTTGGTAAACTCAAAAGGATTCAAATCATATAAAATATATTCTTAGATTATAATGGAATTAAAGTAGAAACCAATCACAGAAAGATCTTTGGGTTCAA
>VMDR010003253.1:0-13607 GCA_007922815.1 Macrotus californicus
TGTCCAATGATTGAGTCACTTAATCTAGAAAAATATAGGAGTTAATATCTATAAAGCACTTAGATCGCTGGCATTATATAGTATTCTCTATATAAATGTTTGTTACATTAAAATTTTAAAAATTCAGTTCATCCATTTTTAAATAAGTTAATATTATTATAAATTTGAAGCATTTTAAAAAATTCCCTACAATCCTATCAGAGTTCTAGGAATATACTAGACATGTAATAAATGCTACTTTCTAACTGATTTATTTCAAATATTTATTGAATACCTGCAAAGTTATTTTAAGTGAACTGAACAATTTTAAATTGTCTTATTGTTCAGTACTTAAGTTGTATATACAAAGTCTGTCCAGAAAGGACACAGCCATGTAATATGAAAAATAGAGACATTTATTGAAGAAGATGCAAGATACGAGAAACATTGTATGCAGGACAATGACGACTCAGTCCCCTTCAAAGCAGGCACCTTGGGACCTCCACAGTTCTCCCAGTCCCCATCAGCTTCCCTGTCATACTTTCCTGAATCTCATCAATCATCTGAAATCTCTTCCCTTCCAAAGGTGATTTTAGTTTGGGGAAAAGCCGGAAGTCACGGGGTGTCAAATCTGAGCTGTAGGGGCCTGAGTCACCTGGGTGATTTGCTATTTGGAGGAAAACTACAGGAGACACGATGCATGAGCGGGCGCATTGTCATGATGAAGTTGCCAGTTACCAGTTGCTCATAGCTGTGGCCTTCTGAATTATCTGAGTAGTTTTGGCAAAAAAAAGCTCAAGCTAAATGCAAAATTTGATGCAGATTTGTTGTTTTACTCACACAGTCATTTTGAATATGATAGCCACACAGTACACACGTTCACTCAGTGGCATCTACTGTCCCCACTGACGAGTACAGTGAAGTCATCACTGTTCATGCATGCACATTCCAGTCCACTCTCTTTGGCTGCCAGGTTACAATGATGTCACACAAGCCAATTTTGTTTTATTAACAAGGGCTGGACTTTTTCCAGACAGACCTCGTAAACATGCAGTCAAACCAATTTGTAAAGAAGCCATCAGTTATCTTGGCAGCCTCAATGTGGTCCTTCATGTCCTCAGTTCTGAGAGCATGAAGTGGTCAAAATACAAGGTTCTTGACATACCCCCAAAGGAAGAAGCCACTCAGTGTGCAGTCTGAGTGTCAGGGGCTGCTGCCCCTGAGATAGGTCATGGCAAAGCTCTGTATTCAGGACCGACCACACGCTGCGTTGCTTGATCCCTGGCAGTGTTACATCTAAAAGAACCCTCCTCCTTAAGGAACCTTTCTCTGAGTCTTAAAAGCTATTATTCTTTCTCATTCTCAGCATACTTACTCTATTTAAAGTATATTTCCTCCTGGAAAATATATATATACGTATGTAATAGATTGAGATAGGTAAGGAGTTGCTGATGGTCACATTTTCACATTTAACTCTTCTACTTGTTTATTTCAAACATTTCTTACTTTCCCCATTTGAACTGTTCATCTGAAACTTCTCTCTGTCCATTTACTTTTCTTGAGACTCAAGGTTCAAATTGAGTCATTTCTCCCACTACACAGTTTGTCGTTCATCAGCGTCCATCTGATCATCAGCTTTGTGTTCAGTTCATCAAGTTGTAGCCTGTGTGCCCTCTTCCTCAGATGAACTACACTTTCCAAAAACCGTCTCCCAAGCTTCAGAATGCTGTCTCCTGGTGCTCACTGGTATTGGAAGACTCTCTTCATATGCCTCTTGGCCTAGTGTCAGTACATGTGATTGACTTCAGCAAAATATTTCCAGAGATGTTCAACAAGCTGGCATCTCACCAATCTGTTCAGTGCTGAGACATCTCTCCACAAGGTGATATATGAGCATCTATAGTCTCAGCCCTTGATTCTCACCATGTTTCTACCCATGGGTCAGAAAACCAGTACAGGCCAGCACACCCATAAGAAACTCCATAAGTCCTGTTTCACCAAATCCTAGAAAGAATGCTGCACTACAATCTAGCCAAGTACTCTGTTATTGCTCTCTTTCATGCCCTAATAAATCTATTTTTCCCAAGAATGGTACTCAGTGTGTCCAGGTGACTTATTCATTTAGAAACAGAATTATAAGCAGTATTATTATTCACTCCATTAGTGACAAGCCCCAAGAAATGCCAGAGATTGAAGAGAGGCTAGCACATGAAAGATTCCCTTCAGAAAAAGGACTTCTTTTATTTTATTGGCCTCAAGGCGTCTTTTTTACTCCCCATTCTGTACAATAAAGATCTCAGAGGAAACACATCCTTTAGGCAAAGGAAGAAATGGAAAGGCCTCAAAGCAAAAGACCTCAGAGGCGTTTTCCTGGAATTTTTCTTTCCCAGGCAGGTGCTGAGTTTCCTCCAATCACCAACAGACAGAGGGACTTGAACTTTGCTTTTCCTCACACACACAGAGAGCTACCCTCACCTTCCAACAAAAACAAGCCCGTTTCTACCCTGCACCTCCTAGGGCAGCTACCCACTCTTCAACGAACATTCCTGGCACGACCCCCTTCCCAGCCCTCTGCTCTCCAGGTTCAAGGGCATAAGCAAGGTGTAGGAAGGCTGTTACTTTCATCACCCTCACTTCCACCAGAATTACAGATTCCCTAATATAACTGAATGGTCCTTAGATTTGTGGAATATCAGAATTCTAAAGGTCACCAAAGAGTAGATGTTCAATAAATATTTTCCACCAGACTTTACACAGGGCCTATATCTGAATTTTCTCATCAGTCTATCTCAGCATTTACCACAGTATCTGGCACATAGTAGATGCTCAACAACTGTTTGTTAAATAAATGAACAAATAAATGAGTAACTGAATGAATAGATAAGTTAGATATCACTTATTCCAAATATCTATTTTAAGGACAGCAAATGCTATATAGCATTAATAGAGACGCTTCATATTTGCTTTGTCTTACAGCATTTCCAGTCATAAATAATATAGCATTAAAATTTAAATAACTTGTCCATTTTCTTACACTTCTAATACTAACTTTTTAGTGCTCCTAAGCTCAAAAGCATGCTGTGGCTGGGAAATCAGTTTCAGTAAGAAGTTATTGAATATAATAATAGGGCCATGTGAATCTATGTGGGCTTATAGGAACAGATTCTGAAATCAAAAGTGTGACGATACAATATGTAAGTATTAACAAAATCTCTACTATAATTTAATAGATGCACTGTAAGGTAGATGCTATTAGATTCCTCAGGCATTTGATAATCCCTGACTGCACAATTAATGTCACCTTGGTGACAGTTTTGCTAGTTCATTGATGTTTGCATACTTGATCATTTATTTCAGTGATGGACAATACAAATTATGAGGTGATTAAAAACAGAAATAAAGTGTTTTCATATCAGCAAGGGAAACACATATCTCTATTTCAAAACTGCAGATTTGGGTTCTACATTTACTAAACAGAAAAGTAGAAACTTTCAGCAATTCTCCAGATATTTCAAAAGGGGAAATCTATTTTGCTTATTCCACCAGGTATCTCTTACAAAACTAAGGTCTGGTTTTGCTTCCCATGATCTTGGAAATAGCTCCAGATTTCTCCAAACTGGTAGATACAGGAAATGAATGATCTTTATTCCATGGGAAATCTTAGTGTGACTCACTGGTCAACTATACATTATATGTATTACAAAATGGGTTACATTTTATCATGTTACTAATTAAAAATATAAGAGCATATAAAATGGACATGATGATTGAGAGGGAGGAAATAACATTGTTTATTCACCCAAATAATAAACATAATTTCTTGACTCTAAAGACAAACAGATCTGACTGGATATAGAATGTCCTGCTCTATCTACTCTTTGCTAGCTGTCAGGCTGGGGAAGTCCGCTTTCCACATCACAGGAGATGAGGCCTGCCTCGCCCTGTTCTGAACCAAGTACCAGCTAATGGAAAAGCAATGAATCATTAGCTTAGTTTTCTCTGAGTGAGGAAGAAACAGATTGTGTGTGTTAATTCATTTAAAGATTTGTAAAAGGAATCTTGGATCCCAAAACAAATAAATGCAGATTTGGGGGAAGTGTTTTCAGGAAAACACTAGTGTCTCTGCATTCTCCTTACTGATGACTGGCCCAATCAAGTAATTTAATCAGTGAAACCTATTACTGGGACAGAACTGGAAACAAACTTACTCTGATGAGATTTCTATTAGAGATGTCAAGGGAAAACTGATGTCTCTTGGAAAGAACTGAAGACAACCACCTTTTTGGCAATCAGCTATGTGTTTCCTCTCCTTCTTGTTTCTTGGTTTTCAATGACAGACAAAATTTGCTTGAAGACGTTTCTCAATGTGCCTGACTATTCTGCATGGGAATTAGAGCTCCCTACTTATGACAAGTCTGGTTTCCTACAGCAAATGGGGGTGATACCCTAAGAGGCCTATTCCCCAGGGTAGTGAGCATTGTGAATAGATGAACCATAGAAAGATAAAATATTTTCCAGTACCAAAAGTAAATGCAGAAAACCAGAAGAAAAGAGGAACTCTTGGTTCTGAGGTTGTAGAGGTTGGTCCTGAGAACATCTGCTACTTTGTAGACAGTGTGGGGGGAGGCAAGATAAGGGAGGAAAGAAGGGAAGGGCCTAGTTCAAGAACACAAGTATGAATGACCCATGGACAGGGACAACAGGGTAGGGATTGAGGGACTGACGGTGGGGGCGGGGGCAGGGCAGGGGAGAGCAATGGGGGAAAACTGGACAACTGTAATAGCACAACAATAAAAACAAGTGTATGATGGATGACAATCTTTTTGTTTCAATGGACAGACATTTCACAAGACCTACACGCAGCAAGGCCCCGAAGAAGCCAGAAGTACGAGGACACAATGCAGGAGCCTAATTCGGTTTCTATTTTGACATTCAAACAAAGAAATGTGGCTGTTTGGGTGAACTCTCCTGACTATAAAGGAACCATCTGGGACTAATTATGATAGCCAGCCTATTTAAAACCATCAATTCATTTTGTGTTTTGAGTTTCTCTAAAACAGTTCATTAAGTTTTCCCCTACCCCTACTATAACCACATAATAAAGCTCTATATAATAATACATAAACATATACATAGATATGTAATATATCTTATGTATGTACATAGATATCTTTCTAAAACGTTTGCAGTGTTGTGTCAGGATTACCACGATGAGTGACAAATGGTTACAAAATTTTCCAGGATTTTTTAAAACTGGAAGTCATCATCCAAGCCTTTTTCAACAGATAGCAATAATAGTTCCAGAACAAATTAGTGGCTTACATCATCGGAGCATCACATCTGGACACCATGAGTGCAAATACACTCTTGTTCCTGCAAATGTGCAGGGTCTTTGCATTCAAGAAACACTACAGATCCAGAGTAGAGGAGGCTCTGCCCCTCTGGTCCATTGAAAACTCTTGTGGGAGCCATGAGGCCATGAAGAGCTGATACATCATCTCCTTTCCCCAAAGGGTCAGTGACTGAACCAAAGGAGATAAATCCTTTCTCCTGCAGGCTACTGGCTGCAAGTGGATGGCTCCATGATGGCATTTTCCCCATTTATATATTTCAAATATATATTTCAAATCTTCCATTTTTGAAAGAATATCTTTAAAGAGGTGTCAGAGTTCTCTGAAATCTTCTACTTCTTTTTTCAGTTACTAACTGAAAACGAACTTGCAAAAGAGGTAGCACGAGTTTGGGGGGACAATTGTTTCTGAAATTGTAAGGACAGACAAGATGCCTTATGAAAGGAGTGGGAGGGCTCTCTCCTCTTCTACAGAGTTACTTCTTTTTCCCAGAAAAGGGCTGGAGTCAACATACTGAGAAAAACCTAATGACCATGAGATTTGTGACTCAGTCTTTCGGTTCTACGCTTCTTTCCTTCTGGCCGTTTCTCTACCCCAGAGTCTGTCAAAGCCAGGAAAAGGAGAGAGAACAACTTGACTATTTGTGGATCTCTGGCAAAAAGTTTAGTGAAGGACAAGGTTCAGCCTAATTTCTAAAATAAATTTTTCAAATATTATTGGTACAAACTCAATCTGTTCCCCATTACCACAGATACCAGGAATTAACTGTAATTTTTGTTTCTATTTGATTCCCCATAGGGACAAAACCACACTTTTAATGCCAATACATGCACATTCTAACATTACAGTAAACATTTTTCTGATGCAGTTACAGATTCACAAAAAAAAAGAGAGAGAGAGAGATAAACTGAAACATTTGGCTGAGGTTTAGGTACTTCACTGAGAATCAATAATATTTCAGAAAGTGGCACAATGTTGAAATTACTAAACCCATTCTTTAAAAGCCCTCAGGTTAGAGTTTGAATTACTAGAAAAAGGAAGAAATGCAAATTGTTTATTGTTTTCACATGTACAGTAAATTCAAAACATTGAACTTCTTTCGAAAACCATGTGGGAGAGAGACACTCTTTTCATTAGGAGTGGTTTTGCTAGTTGTACCAAGAGCTAAAAAGATGTTTTTAATAACCCAAGCCGGTTTGTTATACGATCTGTCTGGACCTTGCTTGTAAGAGAGATGAGCATCCCTTGGGTAGTAAATAGAGGGCGCTGAGGGAGTTGTCTGAGATGACAGAAAACTTGTGCAAAAACTCAACCCAACGTGAAGCATCTTTAACCCGTGGGGGACAGCAAACCTGGTTCGTGTGTCTCACCGCGGAGCCACGGGAGGTTGTTAAGGGTCCCTCAGTAAACGTGACCCTGTTCTTTAGGGAGGAGAATGCAACAATGGATTGGGTGCTGCCAACATGTCTCCCAAACACCCAAGTTTGGTGCACGCGAAGAATTCACCTAACAACAGCCTGAAAGGGCCTCAGAGAACGTGACTGCTCTCTGGGCATCACTTGGAACCGAGGGAAGGCTAGAACCCTGCCAGAGGCTCGGGGAAAAGTGCTCTGGGGAATGAGAGTGGTCTGGAGAGGATCACACAGATGTGTTTCACTAGACCCATGTCTAAAAAAAGAAGACACATCAAAAAATAGTGCCAGACCATGATTAAGTTGTCATGGTTCACAATGAAATACAAAAATTAAGGAACATATAGTGCATTTTTATAAAGTTAAATAAATTCATTGTAAAGGCCAATCTGTTATTGTAAGATTATGTCCTTCCTATAGTTCTCAAGATAAATTATGCTTTAATATAGTACACTGAACCACAGGAAATTGCCACTATTCAATTGTTTTTGACCTAAAAAATGGCAATTTCCTAGGTTTCAGTCCAAGATTCAATGGTGGTGATTGGATAGGGGAGCTTACAATGGTCTTATGTGGCAATATATAGACCTGGTAACCAGATATCAGTCCCCTGATTTGTTTTTTAAAATGCTCTAGTCCACAAAATCCATACAACTATAAATTGCCACTAGAGAGTATCTCAACTGGCAGCCTTCTGCTGCAACATAAAACAAAACAAACATTTTTTTAAAAAAAGGAAGGCAGATCCATATGCTAAAAAGAATGTTATGAACCCTGGAAGCTAGGTTTATACAAACAAAAGGCTGGAACTCTTGAGCCTTCGGACACCAGGAGCACCATAAAGACACAAAGGCCGGGCACTGGGCTATCAAAGGCTTTTCAACCCCTGCCCCAGCCTGATAATGAAAAATTACTGATTATTCTCATTCATATCCCTCCCATGGAAGAATATTGGCATTGACCCTCCACTGGCAAGCCTAGGCAAAAAGCTATTGGTGACTTGGTAGAAAAGGAGTTCTAGAAACTCAGGGTGGTGGCTCCTGCCAGCAGTAGATGTTATTAATAAGAGTGATTCAATCCTCTGGTTCCTACAAAAGATACCTGCCAATGGCAAGGAAAAGGTATTTTTATGGATCGTGACAATCCCCACCCAAGCACACCTGACTGGACATGGCGGAACAACTGGATTCCCTCTGATTGGGAATTTGAGTATACGGAAGATGAGGTGGAAGGTCATGAAGACTGGGGCTGAGGCTGCTATTTTGGAATGGCCATGAAGGAGCTACGTGTAAGCACAGAACTGAAGAGAGACACAGTGAAGCCAACATGCTGAAGTGACAAGAGATCTTCCACCAGAGAGAAAGAGTTGGAAAGAACCAGGCAGAGAAAGTAGCTCCTCTCGTTCCAGACTGTATTCCAGTTCCTGGTCCAGTCACTCAAGAAGACCCAGCTAAGTCTTGGGATCCATGAGATACCTCAGTGTGCAGAGTTTCTGAGTTTTGCAAACAAAAGACTTCTTCTAAATTGTAAGGGGTCTATTTAGTGGAAGAACAAATTGGATTATAACCATAACTGGCTGAGAGTAATAGCTACCTGACTATATATTTCTCCTTTTATATCTCCTCTCTTTCATATATGGTTTATCCTCTGCTCTTTCTTTCCTCTTAAGTGGCAGGTGTGATAACTCAGAAGTGGACATAACTTCTAATTTGGAAATGCATCTAACTTTAATGACAAATTAGTAAGTTTTGGCTGCATAACAAACCACTCCAAGACATAGTATCTAGAAAGAACCATTTTTTAGCTCACAATTCTGCACATGAGCAATTAGACTTGCTTCAGTTGGCAGTTTTTCAGGTCTCAGCCAGGCTCACTTAGACATCTGGGGACAACTGCTGGGTCAGCTGGGGACTGGCAAAGGTAGAATGACCTCAGCCCACATGGCTTATCTCTCCTCCAGGTGGTCTCTCATCCCCTAGCAGGCTCTGCCCCCATAATTGTTTACTTGGCAGCTGAGGAGTGTTCCAGGAGAATAGGTGGATGCTTAGGCTCAGCATCCACCCAGAATCACTTTCGCCTTTTTTGGCCAGAGCAAATCATCAGATTGCCCAGATTCAAATGCTGGGGAAATATACTCTACTTCTTAATGGTAACAACTTCAATGTTACATCCAAGGGACATAAATAGAGAGGGGGGAATAATAATGGTCGTTTGTAAACCACTTCTCATAGGTGGCCTCTTGGCCCCAGGATAGAGTCTACTAACAAAACAGATGTGGAACAGTGGCTTAGTCCATCTCTTCTGTAAGACCCCAGGAAAAGAGCTATTTTCTATCTCCCTACTGGCTTCCTCCTGCCATGTACAGAGTCATAGGAAACAGAGGACCAAAGGACCAGATCTGGGGCATGGGCTCACAATGCTCAATGATGGACTGAGAAGGTTGCAAGACTGGCACCACGAAGCTGGAAAACAGAGGCATCTGGTTTTAATAGCCTAGGAGAAGACTCATCCAGAGAACGGCATTGCAAACATTACCAGTATACGAGATGGTGCATTTTGACCACTGCAATTTAAAAGTTACCTCTTTTAACTATAAATGTCCAGTTATAAGTGAAATAAGTTTTGGTGAGCTAATGAGCATGCTTATTATAGCTAATAATATTGTATTATATACTTGTAAGTTGCTAGGCGATTACATCTTAAATGTTCTCACGACAAAAAAGAAATAGTTATGTGACATGATGGAAGTATTAGCTAATGCTATGGTGGTGATTATTTCACAATATATAAGTGTATCAAATCAACATGCTGTACACCTTAAACTTACAAAATGTTATACGTCAATTACGTCTCAATAAAGCTGGAATGAGAAAAGAAAACCAAAGTAGAAAAGTATCACCAAATATTGCTTGGATAACAACATTTTCACTTTCTATTCCTGCAGCTTGAGGCTCAGTTGGCTTGAAGGTCTTAGTTCCCAAGAGAGGAATGCTTTCACTAGGAGGGAAAACAATGGATGCATTGAACTGGAAGTTGTGACTGCCACATAGCCACTTTCCAATCTGTACGTCTGTGAACCCACTGGCAAAGAAAGGGGCTTCTCCAGTTTCCAACTGGGGTAATTTTATTCAGGGGACATTTGCAATATCTGGAAACATTTTAGTTGTCACAACTGCAGGAGGAGCGTGCCAGTAGCACCTTGTGGGTGGAGGCCAAGGATGCTGCTAAACATCTTACAATGGAGAGCTCCCTCCCCACCCCTCAACAAAGAATGATCTAGTCCAAAATGCCAATAGGGTGAAAACTCCAGATTTACCCCAGTGGTCCTGGTGACGGGATTGCCACTGCGCAGGAAGGGCAGAGGGTCCCCTGGGGGACCTCTCAGTATTCTCATGTTCTGTGATTAAAGTCATTGCAACAGGTTGATTCAGGCAAGATGTTAACGGTCCGGAAACTTCAGGAATAAATGTTTGGGTAAACCCACAGTCAAGGAACTCCAACTAGCAAAAGAAGGCAATCATAAGTATCAGCTAGACCATGTGACTCATTGCAGAAATGAGGAGTTTGGCCATTGTGAGTATTTCTTCCCTATTTCGACATGAACATTACGTATATAAAATGTCTTTTGGGGGGGCTCTCTCCCACCCCCCCTACCATCTAACATAAGATGCGTGGTAGTTGTTAACCTTATAACATAGTATTTAAGGTACAGAATATCAAAGTAGGAGGTTTCATAACCTACAAGAATGATAAGTGTGACCAAAAATACAAATCAGTATTCACTTTTGGAGAAAAGGTTAGCATATTTTCAGTTGTACACACTGTAGCATGGCTTTGTCAATATATGTATTTTTAAAGTAAGTATAGTTTACAGAGGTATATATGGACACCAGGTTGACAATGGGCAGGCTATGGTGGCTTTGTAACAACATAAAGAACTAGGCTGAATTGCGTTTCCCAGATTCACTTCCCTGTATCTTTCTGGTTAAGGTGGACTGTGTTTGAGAGACCAGTTTGCACAAGATTTAGAAAGTAAAAGTAAAGCAGCAGCCATATTGTTTTTAACCTTTAAAAGGTAGATCCAGGTGTTTTTGTAGCTTAAGTACATTGTCATTTACCTGCTGACTCACCTTGTTGGCACAGGGCAGCAGCACCCAGGCCTGCAGCTGCTCCACCTTCTCCTAGACCCTCCCTCACCATCTTCAATTCCTGGGCTGTTTGCCTAGCTCTGTGACAGAGAGCACTACTTTATCAAGGTTTGAGGCAGTAAAAACTAGCACAGGCCTCGGTTCACTCTCATGGTCCTAGCTTCTCTTCATGAATTCTAGCTCATTCTCACGCTCCCCCACTTTATACCCATCTTCCCTTCCCAGTTGCCTGCTATGCAGACTTCAAATTCTAGCATCAGACATGAAGACAACAGGCTCATGGAGACATGGAGACTATGTAAGCAATGCCCACAGTTGTGTATAAGGGCAAATCCCTGTAAAATTCTATATACACATACACATACACACACTTCATATAGGTCTCTTCCATGGCCCTGGAAGGATCCCTAACATTGGGTTCTTATGATTGTGTGTGTTTGTAAAAGCTATAAAACTAAGTCATTTCAAATGTAGTCAACTTTTAATATTTTTAGTTATAATTTGTTTTCTCTTTCTAAATAACCACCTTTGTGCCTAATTTATGTTTCTAACTTTATACTCATTTCCCTAAAGAGTGTTTTCTAAATACTAGGTATTTGAAAATCTGTGTCTGTCTCTGCACTTAAGGTCAGTTCAGAGTTAGCTTCCCTGAGAACAAACATGAAACACTTTGGCCCTGCAGGATGAAGCAAGTGCAAACTGCAGACGAATGGAGGTCAGCAGGTCCTGAGCCCTGGCCACAGGGCAGATGATCATGCAGTGAATTCAGCCACTCAGTCTTTGTTATAGTTTGCATTCAGGAAATGATCACAGTAAGACAGAGGGCTGTGCTGGGAAACCAGGCTCCGTCTGAGAAGACACACACTGTCAGTCATAAGAAGGATGGAGTCATGGGCATGGGAGCTACGAAAAGGAGGGGAAGGCTGATCAAGGTCAGAACATTTATCCAAATGCCCACAGGCATATTCCCCTGGATCTGGACCCTCCTAGAGAGCAGAAAAATTAATAACACATAAAGATATGTTCATTGGAATGATTCATTGAGGTAGGAACAAGAATATGCCTTGTTTAAGGAGAATTCGAGACTTCTGAATAGGCTTCTAAATCTAATGCCTCACATAAATGTGACAACAAATTCACGGCCAGAGAAGAGTTTTGCTCAGAATGATGCCATTGCTGGATTTTAAAAAATAAACATTTTGGGAAACACTTTATCACTGAATATTTGGATATAAAGTTTAGCTTCTTAACCAAAAACTGCAATAATATAAATTCTACAGTCAGGTATTTTGTTAAGAACAAAAGTTTTTTTTCTTTTCTTTGTGTTTTTAAACTTTGGTTACAACTTTAAATTGAAGTGTTAGATAAAGAGTTGTTATTTTTAAAGAGGCTGAGTTTCACCTGGGTGGATTAAGAAAGAATTCTGGTGAAGGAGAAAGGCTCTTTTCTTTAAGAGCAACACCATACTGAGAATATTATTTATAAAAACTGAGGTTTTTAGGACCCAATCTCCAAGGCTGGGGTGGGTGGGAATTTGGGAGGAGAAAAAGAGAAGTCTCTAAGAAGGTGAATATTCAAGGTAAAAAGAGGAAGCTGGCCAGTGAGAAATTCCCAGTGACTAGGAATAGCAATGAATGTCCATGAACAGAGAATCTGAAATTGTTCCCTGCCCTGTGCTACTGCAATCCTGTTATTCTCTAACTTTTATTAAAAGTCTGTGATGTTCGTGTCAATGTCAGACAGCAACTCCAGGAACTGAGAGCAAAGGGAGAAGGTGAGGCCCCCAGAGGGGTGACCGAAAATCAACAGAGACGAGAAACCTGACTGCTGAAGAAACAAGAATAGAAGTCACTACAGCTCATGTCACTCAATCCACCCTCCTGCTAATTCTCAACTGTCTTGGGGAGCAGACTTATTTCTCACATTAAGAACAACTGGGGAGTGAGACAGACCGTGCAACCCTGGGTTCCAGGATGGCAACATAAAGCCTCAAAACCTCTGATTATAAAAATCAGTGGGGATTGTGGCAGCAGGGTAAACTCCCAGCCTCACAGGAGAGTTCAATGGAGAGATCCACAGGGTCCTAGAACATACACAAATCCACCTATCTGAGAATCCGCACCAGAAGGGCCTAATTTGTTTGTAGGTAGCAGAGGAAGTGACTGAAAGCCAGCTGAGAGCAAAGCAAGCAGCAGTGATCCCTCTCAAGACCCCTCCCCCACATACAGCCCCACAAAGCAGTGACTGGGTTGCCCTACCCTGGCGAATACCTAAGGTTCTGCCCCTTACAACATAATATGCCCACTGAGACAAAAAAAATATGACCCAAATGAAAGAACAGATTAAAGCTCAAAAACTAGTACTGAGTGATGAAGTGATAGCCAACCTATCAGATGCACAGTTCAAAACACTGGTAATCAGGATGCTCACAGAAATGGTTGAGTATGGTTGCAAAATAGAGGAAAAAGTGAAGGCTATGAAAAGTGAAATAAAGAAAAATATATAGGGAACCAACAGTGAAGGGAAGGAAACCAGGACTCAAATCAACGATTTGGAGCAGAAGGAAGAAATAAACATCCAAACAGAACAGAATGAAGAAACAAGAATTCAAAAAAATGAGGAGAGGTTTAGGAACCTCTGGGACAACTTTAAACATTCCAACACTGGAATCATAGGGTTACCAGAAGGAGAACAGGAAGAGCAAGAAATTGAAAACG
>VMDR010003253.1:13707-74993 GCA_007922815.1 Macrotus californicus
TGAAGGGAAGGAAACCAGGACTCAAATCAACGATTTGGAGCAGAAGGAAGAAATAAACATCCAAACAGAACAGAATGAAGAAACAAGAATTCAAAAAAATGAGGAGAGGTTTAGGAACCTCTGGGACAACTTTAAACATTCCAACACTGGAATCATAGGGTTACCAGAAGGAGAACAGGAAGAGCAAGAAATTGAAAACTTATTTGAACAAATAATGGAGAACTTCACCAATCCAGCAAAGGAAATAGACTTCCAGGAAGTCCAGGAAGCTCAGAGAGTCCCAAAGAAGCTGGACCCAAGGAAGCACACACCAAGGCATATCATAATTAAGTTACCCAAGATGAAAGATAAAGAGAGAATCTTAAAAGCAGCAAGAGAAAAGGAGACAGTTACCTACAAAGGAGTTCCCATAAGACTATCAGCTGATTTCTCAAAAGAAACCTTTCAGGCAAGAAGGGGCTGGAAAGAAGTATTCCAAGTCATGAAGGACAAGGACCTACATCCAAGATGACTCTATCCAGCAAAGCTATCATTTAGAATGGAAGGGCAGATAAAGTGCTTCCCAGATAAGGTCAAGTTCAAGGAGTTCATCATCACCAAGCCCTTATTATATGAAATGTTAAAGGGACTTATCTAAGAAAAAGAAGATAAAAAATATGAACATTAAAATGACAACAAACTCACAACTATCAACAACTGAACCTAAAACAGAAACAAAAACAAACTAAGTGAACAACTAGAACAGGAACAGAATCAGAGAAATGGGGATCCCATGGTGGATTATCAGCAGGGAGTGGGAGGAGGGAGAGCAGGGAAAAGATACAGGGAATAAGAAGCATAAATGGTAGGTAGAAGATAGACAGGGGGAGGTTAAGAATAGTGTAGGGAATGGGGAAGCCAAAGAACTTATATGTATGACCCACAGACATGAACTAAGGTGGGGAATGCTGGTGGGAGGGGTGATGCAGGGTGGAGGGGAATAAAGGGTAGAAAAAAATGGGACAACTGTGATAGCATAATCAATAAAATATAGTTTAAAAAGTAAATAAATAAATGTTAACTCCTGAAGGCCATAGGATTGATGAACATCCACCTGACCAGCAGTAGGGTTACATGGGTTGCAAAATAATAACCATTGTAACAACTAAATTTGCCCACCTATGTTTGTCCTATCTTTCCTTCATAAGATGCAAGAAGGCCGAAACCATATTTTCAATTCTATTTATTTGGATCTCGAAGCTTTGTTCTAGCACCATTATAAATGTTGTCGCACTCAGTAACTGAAAGCACCATGTAGCAAGCACTGCAAGCTTTACTCTACAGAGAAACATCTGACAGATTGTCCGAAAAAGTAGAGAAAAGCTGGATTAGTTCATCTCGGAGTCTTTCTGACTCTGGGGTGTGAAGGTGTGCAGAGCATGTGCAGGGACAGAGGAAAAAGAGGTGGCTGTTCGGTGATATTCCCAGAAGGCCGTGTCCCTCCGTGGAGGCAGGAAAAGTGCTCCTCCACACCCCGCAGAAAGAAATTTGGAACAGGAAGCTTTCTCTGAGGACCTTGTCCCACCAGTTTTCTCCCTTCTCTGGAAAACATTTGTTAACCTTTCTCTAACCCAGAGGATCCCAACACAGACAATTGACTTGATGTGGTGACCATGCAGCTTGTTAGCAATTATTTTTATGCCGTTTGCATACATTAGGGAATATCCAATGGTTTCCTTATAATACCACTCTTATGTTAAGATATGCACTTTTAAGTGAGAAAGCCTCAGTTTGTTACCAGGGAATTGTCTGCAGCCTCCAGCTACCTATGTCACCTACATAGGGATCTTTTTTGCAGCAGGGATCCCAAAGGACTACCATGCTGTAGAGCCCTGAAAGTTGGGGCAAAGGGTAACAATTTGTGGGCATGTCTACAGCAGTGTGTTACACATATGAACGTCATTTAAGTGTCTCGGCAGAATACAAAACAGACAAAAAAAATGTCACAACCTCAGAAGCACCATCTTACTGTACAACATGCTCCAGTTTTTTCCATCTTATTAAAATAGCTGTTTTAAATTTTCTGAAAAACTGCTAGGTACAAAACAAACAAGCAACAAATAAATTTTAATCTGTGTAAACCTCTGTATAAGTCTGATACCCAACAGGAAGGGAGTACTCTCAAATTTCAGGAGGGTTTATGTACAAAGGGATCATTTATGAAGATCCCAGGAGGGTACAGGAGACACACAAGGATCAGTACAGTAACCTGACTGGTAGCAATGGCCTTGTTACTGTCTCCAAGCCCAAAGGGGCACAGGAAGAAGTTACTGAAACCCAGAAGGAGAGGGTCATGTGGAGGCCACCTCGAGAGAAGCAGTGATCTTCAGAGAAGGAAGTGACCAGTTCCGGGTATTCCCTCTGGGAGGAAACCGGGGGAATAAATACGAAGTTATCTCTACTCCCTCTTTGCCATGGAGTATGATGTTCACTGATGAACTCCTATTGGGTAAACCCAAGGAATAAACACTTCTTAGTTATTTCCTTGCTGATTCCGGCATTTGACAAGACCAACTATTCCTTCCATCCTACAAGCCTTTTTCCCTTTGATCTCTGAGACACTACTCTTTCGATGGTTTGACTTCTTCCCTCTCCGACTGCTCCTCCTCTAGCTTCTTCACAGATTTCTCCTTCTCGTCCTGCTCCATAAGCAATGGGCTCCCCAGGGGTCTGCAAGCAGCCTATCCTTTCTCTTTGGGTGATTTCATTCATTCCTCCAACATCACTACCACCTCATTTTCAACTTTGCCTCTTTGCCCATGCTGCTGGACTTACTTTGCACTTCCTAAGAAGCAGAAACTGAGACAAGGATTTGAATAAAAGTTGTTTATTTTGGAAGTGACACCAAGAATGTCATCAGGGAAGCAGGGAAGTAAGACTGGGCAGAGAAAGGAATCAATAAAGTGAACATTATCAAGCAAGAAACCACAATGGGCAAAAGCTCAGTCTTGCCGGGGAACTCCAGGAAACGGTATAAAACACACTCTAGAAGGATTCCGGTCAAGGGACAAATGAGCTGCAGTGTTTATACACAGCTCCTGAGTCATTGGACGAAGACTACTGCCAGGGGGCATTACTTCTTCAGGACTTCTAGACTTCCACAAACATGGGCAGAGCAGCCTGTGAGGGCAGTTACTGCAATGGTAACATGGGCCACCACAATACACTGAAATGATAAGGGCCAAAGGTATATGGGCCGGACACTGACAGCATTGGCCAAGTTTCCAATTTTCTAGTCCAACTCTTTCTATTTTGTCCCAGATTGATACATCCAACCACCTACTTGGACCTCTACTAGAGTACCTGCCTACAGGAATCTACCATCTCCCACTCCCAAGCCTACCTCACCTGTTTCTCCGATTGCAGAGACCAGCATCACCACCCACCCAGCACCCCACATGAGAGACCTAACCAGTGATTTGTGTTGTGCCAGTGGTTCCCATGCCTTACTGAACCAACACCCTAAGCACCTCTACTAGTTATTTCCTCCTGTCCCATTGTCTTAGCTTAGGTCCTATTATTTTTTGGCTGAACTATTGCAATAATCTCCTAATTGGCATTTCTGTCTCTATTCTATTAACACTTACATATTATCTTGCTTAAAATCCTCACCATTACCTAACGTCAAGATTTAAGTCTTTAGTTGAGTACAGTCTTCTGTTCCCTCTCTTCACTCCACTAAATACATTATATGAGCCTGCCCACGTGCATGTACTCATAGTTCTCTGCACACGATAAAGTCCAGTCTTTACATATGTGTTTTCTTCTGCCATGTTTGTCTTTCTTCACATTACCTACCCGGACAACTACTCATGTCCAACATCACTCCCTTTGCCATATTGTTCCAGACACACCAGGAAGACAGATATCTCTTAGGCCCTGCTCTTGTATCACTAACAATTACAGGGCAATAATCACCTACCTGTTGGGTTGATAACAAAGACATCCATGGGAATAGTGTAAGTTCTATATCTGAAGATCAGAACACACCAGAAGTAATGTAAAAATACAGAAACTAGTAGACAAGTGTAAGATTGTTCATGATAATGCTCAACATTAGATGTGAAGACCACAGACTCTTTTCAGGGGGTCTCTTTTCCATTCAAGGAGTCTGACTTACAAGCAGTCTCAGCTCTGGGAATCCACTATGATGGCTCAAGTAAGGCCTTTTCAGAGCAGAACTAGATGATGATGATTCAGATGATTGGATACTTCAGTGGACTTCCCAGCCACACCTGTCATAGATTGCTTTACCATTAATAAATATTATCTAATCTGATTAACGCTCCTGCCCCTCAGCCCTTTAAGGCTGCTGTGCTGATACTTGACCTATGCCGTTCCAGACACCCAGCATCCTTACTGAGACTAAGGATTCCAGTTCAAGGGTAGCATCTCCTACCTTCACCCACGGCCTAGAGAGGGCCACCACTACAGCACTTTTCAAAAACGCTGATGCTGTGTTCCCAGGGTATCTCGCAGGGCTCTAACAAAAGAAGTATCTTCTGGGCCTCCACAGAGGAAGACGGCTATGGGGAGGCAGAGCATGATGAATCTATTCCTACATCCCAATTCTCTAAGTTATTAAATTTCTTTAAGAGATTTCTGGTAGTAGCCTCATTTTAGTGTATGCTACTGTTGAGTGAAAATTTTAATCAACCAGCTGAGAAAACTGTTAAAAATATTCACAGCTGTTCAAACCAGCACATTCCATCCAAAATCTAGTAAGAAAAACTGTCTCAGAAAAATTCAGCCCAATCTAAAATTATTTACCTCACTCTCTGAGTTAGCACCTCCAGAATCCATTCCCACATATACTTCCCCAAGTCTTTTGCTGCATAAATTAGCAAAACCTTGCAATTTTATTCTTCCAGATTTGACTTTGCAATTGGCTTCCTGGGATATGCTAGAACATGACTCTACTTGCCTACAGGCATTAAAGCAAACTGGCACCCACCAGCAAAGTAACTATCTCCAGTGAGACTGTTACAAAGTTTTCAGGCAGGGCAGGAATAGATTATCTCCCCAGGGGCTTACTTCTGCTAGCAAGAAAAACTTAGTGGAGTTTGGGGGTTCAACATTCTTACTAAAGTCATCTAAATTCTCCCAAAACTTACCATCCCTATTTCCAGTTTCCTCTCTTTGTAATCAATGTTCTCTGTCCATATAAGAGACCTGGCAAGGCCGTGAATCCCACTTGTGATGCAGTTTACCCATTGCAGGATTAGACCCGGGTCTGATTTTCAGTTGTGTCAGCCCTTTGACAAGAGATAAGAGATCCTTGCAGATCGGTCACAGAAACCAAACCTATACTCACATCCAAGAATACAGCCAGAAGAAATGTCCAACATGAGACTGTCCTAACAGAAATCCCACAGTCATTGTCATACGCTACTTGACTTCTAAGATGGGACTAGATTATGGACCCCTCCACACAGCTGCCCAGCAGATCCGATTTCTCTGCGCATGACCTCTACCCCACACTGTTCCTATCTGCGTTCTGAGTTTTGTGTGGGAATATCTTAGAATCAAGGTCATATGTGGAAACCTTGTTAGGGAAACACAATGTATTTTTATATATTTAAGATCTCTTTAACAGAGAAGGCATATTAGAGAAGACTTGGCAAAGATGCAGAGCGAGCCAATCTCCAGCACCTGCTAAGCACTAAAAGAGATGATGGGGATACCCATACAGAAGGAAATGGGAGAAAGATTAGTAGTGGCTACAGATTTTCTGTTAAAGAAGAGTTTTGGGGACACTGTCTCAATGGAAGGGGGTTTAGGGATTTACCAGGAATCATAGCGAGCACACTTCTTACTTAGCTCATTTGCTTATTTCGAGTGGCAACTAGGAGAGCCCATGGCGGTTTAAATCAGGCAAATGAAGCGAACACTCACACCACAACCAAATGGGAAAGGTAAAATGGTACCAAGATTATTACCCCTACTTTGAAGAGTGAACTGGGCTGCCTCTGAGTAGCAAAATCAATTACAGGAAAACCCGGGAATAAAGTCTTCTACCATATTGACAAAGACTCCCCCCTAAATAGTTCTGTGAAAGAGAAAAAAAGGCAAGTTTTTAAAACAAAATTGTGGTATGATTTCTGAACAATGAAAACTATGTTAAAGAGTATTTTAAATTCAGATCTTCCAGATAACCTGGGATTTATTATCTCTACACTTTTCACATCCAAACCGGCACAGGCAAGAGGGAACAAGTGTGTTTTCCCTTCTTTATGTTGCACTGGTGGGGTTTTTTTGTTTGGCTTTTTTTTTAATCTCCCTAATGTGAAACATCCTTTTTCTTTCAAAGTAGCTATGAGGCAATAAACAATCATATTTATCTTTGTGGGATTCCTGAGAATTCCTTTTTCTTTTCAATTTTTTTGCATTAATAACTATTAGGATTCAAGGTTCTGAACAAGGTAGGAAGCAGTGGCAAGAGGAGTTCGGGGAAATAAGGAGGGGACCCCAGGCTTGGCTAGCTGGACCACTGCCAGAGATCAGATGGGAGCTCTGGGGTAGCAGGGCTGTGGAGAGAGGGAGGCTGGGCATCAGCAAATGGTGTATCAGACACTGTCCTCACTGGGAACCAAACCCACGACCTTTTGGTCTATGGGACGATGCTTCAACCATCTGAGCCACACTGGCCAGGCAAGAACTCCTTTTGCATTGCCTCAAGCCTACCTAAGCAGGTAGATACTTTAAAATGTAGTTTTTGCATGAATTTTTTTAAGCAAGCCACTTCATGAAAACCTTGCATCAGAGGTCAAACAGCAAAAACAGAAACGGCTCCTTTCAGAGCCCGTTGTGGACTTGGTGAGGGTGAAAAGGCCTGTGCTGCTACGCATACCATTTGCAGACCTGCTGGGCTCTCAGTTCATAGCACTCAACTCCCTGGCTCCTCAGCAGCTCCTCCTCTTCTGCTGCATCTCGAGCTTTCAGCTGAGGGAAGTGGGCCGGAGAGGGGATGAAATCGTAGTGCCGGTCCAGATACCGCAGGTAGACGAGCATGTGCAGGGCATAGGCCAGAACCAGCAGCAGGATCAGGGACATGGCCAGGCCGATCAGAATGGCTGGCGAGAAGGGAGGGGCACAGTCTCGGGCCTTGGCAAACTGTCCCCCCTTGATGGTAAAGCCTTGGATCTGTCAGGAGAGAAAGAAGAGCTGAAGTGACATATTCTTTCTCTCCTAAGAGTCTACTTTCCAGTCGGGCAGGGGGATCTGGACCCCTAGTTAGCCAAATTTAAGGTGCTGTGCCCATATTTGCTAAATAATTTGAGCACATGACCTAGCAAATGTGAGTGTGACTAGGGAACAGTAAAACTAAATTTGCAATTGAGTCTGACCCAGAAACACCTCTAGGACACACGATTACCATAATGAAGAGGCTCGTGAAACTCAAGGCTCTGAAACAAAGCCTTCACTTCAATGATCTGAGACCAAACTTCCTTCAATCTGATGCTCAGGAGAGTCCCCATTCATAAACCACAACTGCTGCAGTGTCTCTAAAATTCAATCACACTCAAAATTTTATGTGTTCGTATAAATTTCACCAAGAATTTCATCTCGGTTCTTTCTGCCTTTGATTCTGCTGACAGAAATTACACAGAAAACTCTTTTAAGGGAAAAATAACATGATTCCCAATTATGTGAAACAGAAAATAATAAAAGCTAACACTTATTGAAGGTTTTTTATGTATCAGACGCTGCTGAATTCATTCAATATTTATAGGAGCCTGTAAGTTACTACTTTATTTCTTATGGATGAGGAGACTGTGGCACAGAAAAGGTAAGTAACTTGCCCAGAGTCACACAGCAATAAGTATAGTAAAGCTACAATGTGAAAGTCAGCCAGCCTGGCTTCAGAGTCCCTTCTCAGTTTACTACCCTAACTCCTGGTGTGTTCTGTCTCTTCTCCCCGCCATCATCACCTCTCTCTTTTTGTCTGTTGTGCCCCGCAGACTTGGTACTGTTTCTGGAAGAGCTACATAGCGGTCCTTCCTTACACCCTACCCAGAGAGGACAAGGGAAAGCTTTCCCATATGTGCAAATGAAGTGGTTCGATGATTTGGAACCCGCAGAGGTTCAAGTCAGCACCCTGGCCCTCATATCCAAACACTGCCCCAATGAAAGAAACAAGGCTGCAGGGTGACGACTTTAAAGGGAGCGATCAGTTGTGAAGCCAGCCCCTACATTTAGCTGGCTTTTAGAATATAGCTCTACACTGTGTCACTTCATTTAGACACCTGGTTAATTTTTTAAAAGTACATCAGAAAATTGAATTATCCATGAGTGCTTTACTGAGAATTCATTTTTATGACTTAAGTGGGCACGGTAGCATTTTTCCGTGCTAAAATGATTGTAGCCACTCACTATGCCACAGATTTCAGGGGCCTTGCTCACCCGATTATGCTCTGGAGTGAGTCCAAAACAGCTCCTGAAGGAGATTCTCAGCCTGGCTTCTGGAACCCTTGGCCTGCCCCCTCTATGAGGACGTAAAGTGGCCTAGTCTTCAGATTAGTGCCTGAACAGTCAAACTCCTCAAGTACCAAAGATGGCCTCATTTGTGCTGCAACTGTAGCCAAGCAGAATGTCCTCACACTGACTGCCCTGTAATTCTCAACAAGACTTGGTGAGTCAAACAGTATCTAAGGACAATGCTGGAAAGTTATATTGTCCATCTGTTTTCTGCACTAGAGATCGCAAGTCCTGTGTATCAAGCCCACAGGTGAGTTTTGTTTGGCCCCGAGTTCTGAACACCCTGAAAATTTCCCATTAGAATCTACATGTCCAGCTTCGATTGAAAAGTCAAAAGATCTAGCAACACTTGGTCTGCATTCCTACACAGCAAAGTTATCTGTAGTTGAATAAAACATGCTCTGGGTGACACTGGCTACACTTTGCCAGCACCCCCAGCTGGCCTACCCAAGACACCTATACTTCATTCCTAGACTAAGCCGGGTCAGCAAAGATGCACGTGTGGGACGCAGCCTTCCTGCACGCCCCTCCACCACCGTCACCACCGCCGCCTCTCCCCGGGTTGAGCTTGCATTCCGCCACGTGCTTACATTAAGGGTGTTTCAACAACACCCAATGCTGTGTTCACTGTCAGGCTGCCATCCAAGATGTTGGCACCTGCTGCACAACACCAGGGATGGATGTACTGCTCACACACACGTTTTCAGTAGTTTTACGGAGCCCATGAACGTGTAACCGGGTGATTCCTTCTCATGCTGGCCGCCCGAAAGCTTCAGAGTCACTGAGCCCGCTCCAGCCAGGGCAGAGAGATGGGCTTGTGGTTTTGTGTACCAACCTCACCAGATCTAACTGATCTTTTCTTCCTTTGTTTTTCTTAACTCTCATGGCTTTGCCCATTTAGCAAAACTATTTTTCTTGTAGTATATCTGTAAGTCATCTTAAGTCATGTCCGGATCAAGGTGGAGGCATAAATCAGTCACTTCTTCTGTTCTAATTAGGTGAGATTATGTGTGAGTTTTTTCATTATTACCATCTCATTGCCCTTTCTTCCCACTTCTTTTTTTAAGGGGCAAGAGAGAAAAAAGAAAATTTTTACATATATATAAAAAAGTGTTGAAGAGTCTTTGGAGCTGCACCATCTAGAATTCGAATTCTGACTCTACCATTTACCAGTGATATCATTTTGAAAAAAGACATAATCATCAGTGCTTCAGCCACCTCATCTGAAAAACAATGGCCACAGTGCTGACACACAGAGGGGACTCGTAAGCAGTGGTCATTGTTAATCCACGCCTGACAGGGTCCTGGTGTTGCAACATATATCGGGTAGTGAATTCTTTACATCTGTAAGGATGGTAGGAAATTGAGAAGGTGAAGTAACTTGCGCAGGTGGCTGAGGTGATATCGGAAACCAGTGCTGCTGGGCTTCAGAATGAAAGCCCCTTCCCTACCCCAAGCTGCTTCTCACGTCTGCAAGGCCGGGGGTGGGGGCGTGAATATAAACACAGGTCCAGCAGAAGTAAGGCTGGCTTGAGTGCAGCTGGTGGAGTACGTGAATATCTTGAATGAGATGGACAGCAATTTGAACATTTCACCTAAAATGTCATCTGGTGTTTTTGAGTGAGAATTATATGCTTATGATTTTGTAATAAAAAAGAGGCATTATTTGTGTCAGACTCTGTATGTATATGTGTGTGTGTATATACATATTTTTCCATATATACATGAAAAACTGGAAAATGCCCATAAAAGGGACAACCCTGCCTGGCATTTCAGTGAGTTGCAAGAACACATCAAAGTTTTTCTCACAGGCAAACAGAAGAACTTGACAGATGCGTCTCAGCCTGAGGTTCTGGTGGTGAAAAGGAACCTCTTCTGCCTCCATGCCTTTCCCCAAATACTTTCAAGAGGATCTTTCAGATATTTTTGACTCCCTGGCTGACAGCTCCCTTCCTACACTAACTGCCAAACCTGTCACTCACGCTACAGCTGTACTTCTTATCTCCCTGATAGGATCACTGCTCCACTCCCTGAAGGAAATAAAATAATTGTCTGATAATCCCTCTCCCTAGAAGGGCCTCTCACTCCAGGAAGTGTCAGTCGCTGGGCTTCAGGCCACAGCTGCACTTGGGCTTAGGTTGCTGGCATTCCTCCCTGATAATTTATTAGTGAGCGGAGGGACCTGAATGTAAAATGAAGAGGGCTGGCGGGTATGTAGGGAGAGGGGATACCCTACCCTATCCAGTTTCACACCTTAGAGGATAAAGAAAAAAATACTTCTTTAAAAGTATCTATTCATCACTTTCCCTTAAACATCTATGTTTCTATTTCAGGTGTTTTCAAACAAACACTGAGTTTCTTTGGCACCACATACACAAGAGAATATGTTTCAGTTTATTACCTGGAAATCAACGAAAGTGACCTCCCACAGGCGTGACGCATCATCCACATCGCTGGGCAACAGGAGGGCATCATACTGCGGCACGCTGCTGACGCGCAGGCAGTGGTAAGAATAACTTGAAGGGGCATATATGCCAGTTGCATTAAAAGTTGCTTGGATCGAATTATTAAAAATAATTTCAATTCGGTGCAAGCTAAACCAGCTCTGCCTGGAAAACTTGTTGTAATTGGTAAGGGTGAATCTGAAAACAATTATAAAACGGCGTTACCCCAAAGCACTGCTCCGTCTGCTGACACAGGACATCATCTATAAACAGTACAATCGCGCCCTCTTTTGTCAGATAGTAGAACTGGCCCAAAGACAGCCTTTCCCTTTGCTTCTGAACAAGAGCTTCTGGCCTGGTGGGAATGAAAGCAAAAGACCAGGCAGCCCCCAAAAGTGAGCAATACAATCCCTACAAAAGGACAAACACAAAAATCCTGGCGTTTTTCCTGTTTTAGAATCAACACTTGATTCTGTTATTGCAAAAAGAATTGAGAAAAACTTAAGTGGACATCAATATGGAATTACCTAAATAAATAACGGTCAAAAATTATAGTAATGGCTCTTACTATGTGTCAAGCACTCATCTATGTTTTTTATGTACATTGCATTTAACCTCCACTACAATGCAAAAGACAGATAATATTATTACCCTCATTTTACAAATGAGGAATCTAAGACACAAACGGGTTAAACATATAACTTGTGGGAGTTCACTCACAGGGCAAGCATTAGAGCCAGGCTTTGAATGTAATCTGGAGAGCAGAGCCCTTGTTCTCAGGCATTTTAGAATTGAATATTCTCCAGCCATAAGCATTCTATAATGTACATATGCCATGATCATTTTCTTTTCCTTTAAAAAAATGTATGACCTCACAGAAAAACAATTCTAGAAAGACAGAGATCAAAATGTTAATAGTGATTGCAAATGCTGGTTGAATTGTGGGTGATTTTCATTTTCTTCTTTTGATGACAGCACAATATTTTCTGAATTTTCTGTTACCAGTGCACATGTATTACCTTGTCTTAGTTTGAGCTCCTACAGAAGCAGACCCTGAGACAAGAATGTATAAATGCAAGGAGTATTTTTGGAAGGTGATCCCCAATTTGGTAATTTAACCATTCAAACTGTGTAGAGTGGAGAGAAGAGAAATAACAAAAGAATGGAAGGTGGCCAAAAAGGACACATTATTAAACGAGTTTCTACTCTGGGCAGATGGGACTTGATGCCCATGGGGAACCCTGGGAGTCACAGTAGAACCCAAGCTTCTGAGTCATCTCACAGAGGGTGAGGGGGCTGGGACATTTCTACACCTCTGTCGGTCACTGGTTGCAGGCTTCTGGGGTAGGATGGGAGGCAGTGGGTCCGACTGGCCAGAGAAAACTTTCAGGCAAAGAAAGACTAGCAATTGAAAGTCGAGCTGGTGGACTGCAGTGCTCTCCCACGGAAATGCCCGAGGGGGTGTATGGGCACTGACAGTGTCCACGTATGCCTTCATCACCAGAAAAACTAATCATAACTCTTCTCCTTTTGGTAAAAAAGTATGATTTGAATAAAAAATATTCATTTCTATATCAAACAGATACATGTCCATGTGTTCATTGTGGGATTCCATTTTTCTTACAGAGTTTCTCTGAAAGGTGAGGGCATGCACTTTCTCAATGATTCACAGTGAAACACTGGTGTTCCGTTGTACGTAGGCAAGTGTTCTCTGGAGAGTGCTTTCCGAGGTTAAACGTGGTAAACACTGGGTTAATCAAAGGTACCAAGTACAACAGCCTTCCTACAGAGCTTGTCTTCACAGGAACCTCTTAACACACAAATTGACAACACGAATCTCCAAGAGGAACACGCGGTGTGCAGTCTCTCTTAAAAATGTTTGACTACAGAATGCCTCTTCTGGGGAATCTTCTAAACATTTTCAGAGAGCGGACGTAGATGGCTGATCACAGCTGAGGAAAGGCTGCCCTTCAGTGTTCTGCTGGTTCCCAAGTAATGTGAAAGATACGGCTGCTGTCTCCACGAAAAATTGGATCTTACAGGAACGGAGACACATTTTTGTAAGAAAAATATGGAATTCCCTAAAATCGCCACCGTCTACCCTTCCTTAGAGCGGTTCCCAACTGCGTGGATAAACCTCTTTTGGCAGATGCAGGCGTAAACACAGAAAAATGTAGGCCTGTGTCAACTGTCCCCTGGAGTTTCAGCTATCAGACACTTTTTCACTACCACTAAATGATGTGTGATTCACTGAAAGGAGCTGTACAGAAAACAACTTCAAACCAGAGCTTCAGCCCTTGGAGCTTTAAACATATTTTATTCTTTGCTCAGAGGAAAGGGGTGACACATTCTCACATTCATGTATTCATGTGTTCTCGAGGTCCCTCAATGAGGAAACTACAGATGCTTTAGTAAAAACTAAGGAAAGTATTACTATGAGATCCCATCACATGACACCACTGACTTTTCAGTGTAATTAGGTAGATGTGACATTTCCCATGTCACCACTTAGCACACAGCAGGCCCTTGGTACTGATGTGTTAAATGACTAAATTACACTGTGTGTGGAGCTAACATGGGGTGCTGAACCTATGGCACTCCAAAGTAGTGCCCATACTTACCTTATATCAAGACCTTTGGGGTTTTCAGCATCATCGAATTTCAGAGACAACCTAAGAAAACAGAAACAACACAATCCATAAAAGTAGGAATAACCCTTACCTCACACTCTACTCAAAAATTACCTCAAAATGAATCATGGACCTAAATGTAACAACTAACACTAAAAAACTTATTGAAGAAACATGAAAGGACATTTTTGCAATGATGGTTAGGCAATGATTTCTTTAAAAAACACAAAAGTGTGAACCATAAAATGATCGATAAATTGCACTTTATTAAATTTAAAAACTTTGCTCTGCAAAAGACACCATTAAGAACACAAAAAAGGCAAGCCATTAAATGGGAGAAAATATTCACAACACATACACAGAGAATTTGTATCTGGAATACAACAAATAGCATTAACAATTCAATAATAAGAAGACAACTTGTGCACCAAAAAAGGGGGTTCCATGGAAAGTAACCTCACAGGGTGATCGGATCATAAATTCCTAACTAGGCAGGTCATGGTGGGTAGTCATGCCCCAGGCATATAACTTGTTATTAAGAGGTTTATCTTGGTCTTAAGTAAGCCTTGTCCATTGTTTCCGTGCATCTAGGTGAACATAACTTTGAAATAAGTGTGACCACCCTCGAGAAAGCCCATAATCTTACTGACTATCCTGTAATTCAATCACTGCTTTGCATTCTCCCACCTCCATGTAACCTTCCTTACCATCCCGCCTCAATTTCAAATGCATGGAAGAAGCTGCAAAACTGTTATTCTCCAGAGCATTTGGGACCTTACTTTCTAGCACATATCATCAGTTTGGCTCGAATAAACTCTTATAAAAAAAAAAATTCTCTACAGGTTTCGGCATTTCTCATGTCAACAAAAACCTAACTTAAAAATGATCAAAAGAGGACTTCCAGCCAAGATGGAGGCGTAGGTAGACACACTGTGCCTCCTCACACAACCAAAAGAAGGACAACAACAAATTTAAAAACAAAAACAACCAGAACTGACAGAAAATCGAACTGTATAGAAGTCCGACAACCAAGGAGTTAAAGAAGAAACATTCATCCAGACCAGTAGGAGGGGTGGAGACGGGCAACCGGGTGGAGAGGACTCCTGGCAAGGCAGCGGCTGGCAGGCAGGGCAGTCCCACATTTGTGTGCAGATAAACTGGGAGGAACAACTGGGGAGTGAGATAGACCACGAAACCCAGGGTTCCAGCGCAGGGAAATAAAGCCTCAAAGCCTATGATTGAAAACACCTGTGTGGGTGGAGGTGGTGGCAGCAGGAGAAACTTCCAGCCTCATAGGAGAGCTCGTAGGAGAGACCCACAGGGTACTAGAACGTATACAAGCCCACCCACTTGGGAACAAGCACCAGAAGGGCCCAATTTGATTGTGAGTAGCAGGGGAAGTGACTGAGAACAGGCAGAGAGTGGAACAGGTGGCACCGTTCCCTCTTAGACCACCTCCCACAAACAGTATCACAACGCAGTGACCTGGGTTCCCTTGCCCTGGTCAATACCTAAGGCTCCACCCCTTACTATGTAACAGGCGTGCCGAGACAAAAAAAAAAAAAAAAAAGGCCCAAATGAAAGAACAGATCAGAGCTCCAGAAAAAAAACAACTAAGTGACAAAGATATAGTCAACCTATCAGATGCACAGTTCAAAACACTGGTAATGAAGATGCTCACAGAATTGGTTGAATATGGTTGCAAATTAGATGAGCAAATGAAGGCTATGCTAAATGAAATAAAGGAAAATGTACAGGGAACCAACAATGATGGGAAGGAAACCAGGACTCGAATCAATGGTGTGGACCAGAAGGAAGAAAGAAACATTCAACCAAAACACAATGAAGAAACAAGAATTCAAAACAATGAGGAGAGGTTTAGGAACCTCCAGGATGTCTTGAAATGTTCCAACATCTGAATCATAGGTGTACCAGAAGGAGAAGAGGAAGACCAAGAAATTGAAAACTTATTTGAACAAATAATGAAGGAGAACCTCCCCAATCTGGCAAAGGAAATAGACTTCCAGGGAGTCCAGGAAGCTTAGAATCCCAAAGAAGTTGAATCCAAGGAGGAACACACCAAGGCACATCATCATTACATTACCCAAGATGAAAGATAAAGAGAGAATCTTAAAAGCAGCAAGAGAAAAGGAGACAGTAACCTACAAAGGAGTGCCCATAAGACTGTCAGCTGATTTCTCACAAGAAACCTTACAGGCAAGAAGGGGCTGGCAAGAAGTATTCCAAGCCATGAAAGGCAAGGACCTACATCCAAAATTACTCTATCCAGCAAAGCTTTCATTTAGAATGAAAGGGAAGATCAAGTGCTTCCCAGATAAGGTCAAGTTCAAGGAGTTCATCATCACCAAGCCCTTATTATATGAAATGTTAAAGGGACTTATCTAAGAAAAAGGAGATCAAAAATAGGAACAGTAAAATGACAACAAACTCACAGCTATTAACAACTGAACCTAAAACAGAAACAAAAACAAACTAAGCAAACAACTAGAACAGGAACAGAATCACAGAAATGGAGATCACACGGAGGGTTATCATCAGGGGAGTGGGTGGGGAGAGAGGGGGAAAAGGTACAGGGAATAAGAAGCATGAATGGTAGGTAGAAGATAGACAGGGGGAGGTTAAGAATAGTATAGGAAATGTAGAAGCCAAAGAACTTACATATATGACCCATGGACATGAACTAAAGGTGGGGAATACAGGTGGGAGGGGTTGTGCAGGGTGGAGGGGAATAAAGGAGGGAAAATGGGACAACTGTAATAGCATAATCAATAAAATATATTTTAAATAAATTTTAAAAACATTTTAAAAAGTGATCACAAGACAGGCACTTCACAAAGAAGATATGCATATGGCCAATAAGTACAGGAGATGTGCAGCATTGTTAGTCATCAGGAAAATACAAAGTGAAGCCACTGTAGATACCATGGTGCAGTAATCAGCATGGTTCAAACTTTTTAAAAAATATCTACTCTTAAGTTTTTATTGTTGTTACTGAACAGCAGGTGGGGTCCTGCTGCCCGCTGCCACCCCCTAGGCAAAATTCCAGAGGCAAAGTTTTGGCAATAAAGGAAAAGAGTCTTTATTCAAAAGCTACACAATTTTGGAATAACAGCTTTCCACATTCATTAGTCACTTAAGCCTACTAATTAAGGCTAAAATCTTTAACTCCTTAGTTACAGCTTTAATCATTTAAGCTTATCAATTAAGGCTAAAATCTTTAACTCCTGAGTTCCTCTATGTTCCCCCTATTAGTTTTTAATTATCTCATTTCTATAGGATTTGTTTACAAACAAATACAACATAAAATAAAATAGCTACACAATTTTGGAAGAATGGCAGGCTTCTGCCTCAGAACCCATCCCCTCTAGAACTCCCAAAGAATAACTCTGCCACCCTCTGCCAGGTCATCTTGATCCCAGACTGCACCTGGAGTTTCTTCTCCCATCCAAAATACCATCCTTTGGGAAATGCAGGCAGCTGCAGCTAGATCTTCCAGGCATCCTGGAGGAAAAGGGCCTGAGAGCCAGTCTCTGCCCTCCTTTTATTTTCAGTCTTGTGCCCATACTTCCATTTGCTCTGGAGTCCTCAGCTTCTCAGCCAGTCTTGTCCTAGACTGCTCACCGTTGCCTCGGGCAACCTCCTGCTAGGCCCCTCCCTACTCCTCCCCAGTGATCTGATCACTACTGTTCTCTCTATCAATATCTACATTTATTCACATTTTCCTGAAAGTGGACATGAGATTTTCTGGAGCAGAGACAAATGATTACTTACCCGTAGGAATAAGCACTTTGGTTCCCTTTTAACCCTGCTCTTCCCCCTGCCAACATGATGAGAGCCAGATGTCATCCCACACATGCTGGGGTTTGTGATACATCTGAGGGACACCGGAATTAGTGCAACAGGCTAGTAAACCAGGAGAGTGAAACAGGAAGACTGAGGCAGACAGTTAAAAGGCCCGTTCGCAGCCATCTGGCACATTGCAAAATGCTATCTTCCCTAACCAAGGACACTTGAGAGTAAATGGTTTACACCTCTCCTCCCTATTAGAGGGTAAATTGCTTAAATCACTCTCCTCTGGGAGACAGGTAACAAAAATCCAATTAGTATCATTTGTGCCAGCCACACCCGAGGACCGATGGAGTAGGGGGAATAAATCCCTTTTGGGCCCATCAGCATAAAGCTGATGAATACTGTATTGAGACCCTCCCCTGAACTCCCAGACTTTAAAATCCTCAGGACAAAGGTCCCAGGGTGCCCTCTCCCTCCCGGAAGCATACCCACACCTTTCTTCCCTCCCAGGGTTGCCTCTCCTAGACTCTAAGGGTCCCCACTAGCCTTGTAACCAGGGACACAACAGGCAACAGCAGCTCAACCTGGCTAACCCCTGAACCTGTCTCCAAGAGCCCTTTATCTGACTTCCCAGTGAGTCAAAGCAACCCAGCATAGGCTCTCTCCTGTTGCTTCTTCTATCCTAAGGCCTTCCTGGTTTCACTGTCCCCAGCTTTATTAACATACTCTCAAAAGCATCTAGACTCATGTTGTGAAGTCTTTCCACATGAAGTCAAGAACCCACACACTAGCAGCTGGCCGAGGGAAGACCCACTCCAGGCCTGGTAACATTATGAGTCTGGGAGTTTATACAGGAGAGAGGCAGCAGTTCCACAATGCCTCCTGAGAGAAGAGAGACACATTTGCTTCCTTAGCGTCAAAATTGTCCTTGGTAAAGGGGACAGACTCATAGATGGAGAGCCTGAGGACAGCTCATGAGGGGCGGGGGTTACGGGGAAGAGGGACTGAGCAAAAGGAAAAAGGACTCATGGACATGGATAACAGTGTGGTGATTGCTGGGGGGAGGGAGGTAGAAGAGGACCAATGGTAATGGGAAAAAAATACAATAAAGATTAAATCAAAAAATTTTCCTTGAAAAAAGAGGGTACCTACCTGGTACCCCTCAGAATGTAAGCAGATGAGTTTCATTAGCCTTTGAATGGGAGCAAATAGTTCACTGTAATGGAGACGTGGTTGCCAGTCCAAAACCACGGTAAGTAAACACACGTGTCCAAGGGGACGATAAGAAGCCTCTCTGGGTTTCCAAGCCTTGGGATGCCTCCCCAGTCCTGAGCTCATTATTACCTGACATGTAAACACTTTCCTCTGAAAAAGAATCTCTTACTTAACTACGAGGCTTATCTTTTAACCCAGGTCCCAGTGAAAGGTATTCAGAAATTACCAACCATTCGGAAACAAAAGTATTTTCTCTACAGTCCACATTGACCACGCCAAGTGTTGGCAAGGAGGTGAAGCAACTGGAACTCTCATATGATGATGGTGGAAAGGGAAATGGTATGAGCACTTTTAAAAAGTTTGGCAGGTTCTTAAAAAACTAAACATATACCTACAATATGTTCCAGCCATTCCACTCCTAGGTATTTTTCTAAGAGAAATGAAATGTGTGTTCCTACAAAGACATACATGACTGTTTACTGCCTGCCATTTTATTTGGAAAGTTACCTAAAAAGTGCAGGAAAAAAACAAATTTCTATCAAGAGGTAGATGCTCTAAAAAAGTAGTGGCATATGCGTACAATGGAGTATTCACTACTCAGTAATAAAAAGGAACATACCCTCAAATATGCAACAACATAGAAGAATATCAAAATCATTATGCTAAAGCAAAAGAAACCAAACTATAAAAGAATGTACACTATATGATTACACTTATATAAAATTTGAGGAAGTACAAACTGATCTACAATGACAGACAGCAGTTCAGGGGCTACCTGGAGAGGTGGGAGTGGCAGCAACAATGGCGTATTTACCAAGGAGCTTGGGAAATGATGCAGGGGCGACGTAAGCGGTTGCTGTCTGGACCACGGTGAGGGTTTCACAGGTGGACACACGTGTCAGAGCTGATCAAATTGTACACTTGAAGTGCTGTTAGTGCATTTCATTTACATTTCAATAGGTTAAAACAGGAATGATAAACTAAATACACAATTAAATGGGAAAAATATTAAAAATTTAAATGCATAAAGCATGACAGTGGTATGTGACACCATAATATATAGAAGTTATAACATCTCAGTATGTTATAAAATCAAAAAAGCAAAAGTACATAGTTATAAGATGTCCAATTAGAAGTTTTAAAAATATTATGCATATATAATCTCATTAATCTGGTTCTGCTTTCTAGGAAATAGAAATGTCAGTGAAGAAGCTGAAGTTTATTTTAATACTGTTTATGGAAAAAAAGAAAGAGATGTTTAAAATAAACCTCATATATAAGATTGCTAAGAGAAATATTTTTATTTTCTAACATCATAAGCTTGGCTACCTTAGATACACTCATTAACAAACACACTATATAGTTGATTTACTCAGTAAAGCAAGTTTTCCGCAATATTTTGATAGTCTGTTACAAATTACTGAAAATACTTTAAAGAACTAAAATGCATGTCTTGAATGCACTTTATGTATTTGACCGATCATTCATTCTAACAGCAATTTCTCTACTTCTGTTGTGTGGCAGCTAGGAATGAGCAGCCGGAGGGGAAAGAAAGCAGGGCCCAGGCGTTACAATCTAACAGAGAACGTAACACAGCAGGCTGGAAACAAGAGGGAGACTTGTCTCACCACTAACCCAGCAGGCCTGAGCCTGGTCTGACAAGATTGCCCACAGTTCCAAACATCACAAGCAAAACTATGATAGCGCAGGAGGAGGGGAGCCCTTGAAAGTCTATGTGAATCGTCCCCACTAGCCGGGAAAGAAAGGCTTTGTAACTGTCCCCAGGGGCTGGAAGTGAGGGGAGGAGGGGGAGCCTAGAAACTGACTGAAGCACATAACAGTAACCCCTGAACGCCAGTAGTCAGCACGCTCAGGTTAGCTGAGTGCCCACTGGTAGCCAGGTGCTCCAATGTGCAGAACAACTCACTCACAAACTTACTAACAACTGTATTTCCTCTATACATGGGGGCATTCAATTAGCCAGGTGCCTGCTTGCAGCTCCGTGCTCGTGTGTTTCCATAAATATACTTGCTCTCTCATTCCACAGTATGTGCACGTGTTTGTCTCTCACCTGAATTCTTATCTTGTGAGCAAGGCAAGAACTGAGGAGGGGGAGCCCCTGACTCAGGTCTCCCCGTAACATCTTTTGGTGCCGTGACTCATATCCCACCCTTTGTCTCCCGCTGTCCAAAGCACAGTGAGTACGGTCCCACCAGCAACATTTTATTGCCTGTTTCACCTTTGGGGTTAACAGGGAGATGCAGTGGTAGAAGAAGGGGTTATTCAAACATACCAGGCCTGTGTTTGGAAGCAGAAACAAGGGTAAGATCTAAAATGAGTGCTTGGGTTCGCCTGGGCTCTGAACAATGAAAAGGCACTTTCCCTCTGGTCTGAGTTCTCAGGCATCCCTCTGTGAGTGGGGACCTTGTGGAGGTATCTGGGGTTTAATCTCTAAGACATGTAGCGGCCTCATAGGGAACTCCCATCACTGTAATATAACTTCGGCTCATCCAGGGATGTGCAAAAGAAGGGTTGGTCACCCAGCACTTCTAAGCCCCACTGGCTGTTTTGGACCACCAGGGGAGAAACCAAGGCACATAAGAGAGTGGGGGATGACCAAAGTTGTAACGGCCTTCACAGCCCGCTCACAAGCAACTTGCTTTGACCCGAGTCCCTAGTCTTTTCAGTCTCTAAAATGTGGCTGGGGGAAGGATACATTTAAATCATCAATCTGTGGTAAGTTTGCTGCACCTGTCTGCCCAGAAGGCTTCTGGCAACTTTATCTATATCTTTCCCCTGAGGGGCAGTGTTGTATTTGACAGGCAAGTGTCTTCCTCTCTCCCTCTCTGAGAAATAGTCATGGCCCTTCTTGGGCATAAACCTTTTATTTCCTCCTCAATTCTGGGATCCCCAGGAGACTTGCAGCCAGCGAAGCAGTGGAAAGGAGCAGGTCGACCCAGGCTTACCCCTTGATTCTCTCTCCAGGGCCCCCTTCTCCTCTGACTTCCAGCTGAA
This sequence comes from Macrotus californicus, assembly GCA_007922815.1. Classification (NCBI taxonomy): domain Eukaryota; kingdom Metazoa; phylum Chordata; class Mammalia; order Chiroptera; family Phyllostomidae; genus Macrotus; species Macrotus californicus. Next base: position 35,339 of record VMDR010003253.1, read on the forward strand.
CCAGGACAGCCCTGCCTTGGCTCACTCCTTCTCTGTAACTTTTCTAGGGACCCAAAGCAGCCCACCTAGGCTCTCTTCTGTTACTTCCTTTCCTTTGTCTTCCTTTCCTTTCCTCTCCCTAAGTCTTTCCTTTGTTTCGCTGTCCCCAGAAGCAATAACTGCCTATCCCTCAATGTAAAAGAGAAAAACTAGTACTTTTAAAACTGAAACAGCCCTGGCTGGTGTGGCTCAGTGGACTGAGAGCCAGCCTGCAAATCAAAGGGTTGACGGTTCAATCCCCAGTCTAGGGCACATGCCAGGTCCCCAGTATAGGGGTGTGCAAAAGGCAACCACACATTGATGTTTCTCTCTATTTCTTCCTCTCTTCCTTTCTCTAAAATAAATAAATAAAATCTTAAAAAAAAAAAAACTGAAGCAGCTAAAGGTTGCCCAAGACTGCTATCTCCTTCCCCTCTTTTCCAGCCTCGTTGCAGTTGTCAAGGTAACAAGATGATAAAACAGCTCACTTGGGAGCACTGTGTGTATCTGCCAATGGGGTAAAGAACTGCCTCTGGAAGTTATCATAAATCATAGATTGATTAATCTAAAGAATGCTAATTAATTACTTTTGGTTTTCACTAAAAACTGAAAATTCTAATCAAGTTGGCAGAAAAAAATGGTTTTGGTAATCAAAATAAATTATAACACTGAAACTAGGTTAGTGATTTCTAGGTGAGTTAAAAGGGACTAGGAAAGTTGCAGAAGGTTTGCGAGCATTGAAGAGGGTCTGGCAAGTCGAAAAAGGATTGTGTAGAGAGAAGCAAAAGAGAAGGAATTGAGGTGAAAAATGGTGAGAAAGGAGGAAGAGATATACAGAAAGAAAGGGCGTTGGAGTAGGAAACTCAGGAAGGGAACTGGAAACAAGGAAAACTAGGAATAACTAAGAGAAAGAAAGGCACATTGATAAATGGTAAAGATAATTTTAATGACAAATGAAAAAGCCAAGAGCTCCCTTTGATTTTCCAAAGCCAATTATTATTACCCAACAGAAACCCCAGGTACAATTAGACAATGGGAAACAAATTAATTGATTTAAATGTTTTTACAGAAAACAAAATCCTTAATTAATTGTAATCACTGATTTATCACCTAAACTTGGAATGACGTACAAATTGTTCTCTCCCACGGCTACACTATAAATAAAACGCAACACATAACAGGAGCTGCGAGGGCTTATACTGATGAGTTAGTCGTCATACTCAATGTCTCATATATTGGCCAGGGAGTCTAGCAGTCAGTCAGGGCCAATAATGTAAACATCTACCACCTACATAAGGAAGGAGCACAACCGGAGGGCACAGAAGTCCCCTTCTAAATCTCCCCCAGGGAAAGAGTAAGGTAAGGTAGAAGGATGTTTCCCATTGAGGACGGAGATGGAGACACACCAGGGGCCTCTGAAACAAGGCTTCTCCAACCTGACATGTTTGGGTTACACAGTAAAGTTAACTATTCTGAAAACATTCCAGCCAGCCAGGGTTGGGTTACACAGTAAGGCTAATTATTCTGGAAACCCAGTGTCTGAGAGGTGCCTTTACAATCTCATAAAACTGTTCCCCTCAGGGGGACTCCAGCACACTTTTCCAAGATCTATGGATTACTAAGCTCCTTCTCATTGGTTGAAGGAAGATAGGGACAAACACTTTCATCTCCTGGAAGGATCCGTCCACAATGGAGATGTCTGTTCTGGATACCCAGGGCCTCGAGCCCTCAGGTTATGACCCCAGGACACTGGGCTCTCTAACCTTCTTTCCTCCTTCCAGATGGGGAGTGGATTCCTTGTCACTTCATCTCTCCGTAATTAGAATAGCTTAGTTACCATAAACTGGCTCTAAAGCTAACAAACTAAGCCTTAAATGAAGCCATGCAGAGACCATCCTAATCTCTGTCCCCCTCTCCTGATGGCATAGCTCAACAGCCTCCATGCTTCCGACACTCCAGAGTTTTCTCCCCCAGCCTCGGTTTCAGTGAAAGCTGTTAACACGTTCCACTGCACAGTAAAGAACATGAGGCCTGATTTCAACAAAGCAAATTCAACCATCATTCAGTGAGAATCTTTTAAGTGCCAGGCACTGCACCATAACCTGGAAATAAAAGAAACACAACCTAGTGAGTCACTCAAAAAAGAAGCTTCTTTTAACCTTTCCAAACTCCCTACCTACCCACATTTAAAATGGATTCTGAATCCTTCGACTATAATTGCCTACATTCAAAATACAGACAGAGGCTAGGATTATGCTCTATTTGTAGGGCTTTGAATATTTAACAAGACTTCCATAGAAATCTGTCTGCCAACAATTTGCCCTTCTCTGAACATTGTTTCCAAGCACTAAAACATGGTCATCTTTTTTCAGCCTGTGCTTTTGACCTTACGTGGTTTGTCTTTGCTTAGGTTTCTTCTTTCAGCAACTCCCTTTCTGGTTCTTGAGAACATCAGATTCCTAGCCAGCACAGCAAAGGCATCTCACATATCTGTATCATTCTCAGGAATCAGGGACACTCAGTCTCAGCAGCTGGTCCTTGACCACCTCACATCCTGGGAAGCTTCCCACTCAGCCCCTTGGGTGGGCTCTCCAGGATGTCTGCACACTCACCTGAGCAGGACTCCAGAAAGTATAATTGTTGCTACACTCAGTTATTGCCCTGAGTAGAAATGAAATCAGAAAAGTCAGGCATTTGTGCTGCTTGTCACTACCAGAACCAGTAAGTAGAGACAAGGATTGAATCTTTATGGGTACTTTATTCAGATGCCAGCAATCTGAGAAGATGGCAGGTTATGGACCTGGGAAGACCATTTTAACATCTCATCTCAAGCTGACCTTTTTTATAAGGAGAAGAAAAGGGTACATAAGGGGTTTGGAAAAAACGGTTAATCAGATAAGAGCTGCAGTGGTGATTTTCCTAGTATTTCTTTATCTGATGATCAACAATTCTTTATCTGCATCATGGGCATTCCCTTCCTGGTACACAACAGCTCAGATACCATCCCTGTCAGATCACTTGCTGACCCCCTGGGCACAAAAGTTGAATTTCTTGTTGGCCTCCTGCAGTCACTAGGTCAGTATTTCAGTTCTTGGAATAACAGCTTTCCACATGCATTAATCACTTAAGCCTATCAACTGTTACTGCTAAAATCTTTAACTCTTCAGTTCCCCCATCAGAATTCTAGGGTGATGACCAAGAAAAAAAAGTCAGGTCCTGCCCAATCATTAATGTGTGCATTGTGAAACCCAAAACTTCTCCGGGCCTCCCCACTAGGTAACTAGACACATTTTACTCTAGTTATCATTAATTAGCACAAGGCATTCTAACAGGTACTTCGAATAGCACTTGACAAGTTTTCAAAGTTCTCATGCATACACTTCCTTATATGATTTTCACAGTCCTATGAGATAGGGCCAAGAGAGAGGAGGTGAAATGTCATCGTTAAGGATGTTTTAGACCCCAGCTCTGTTACCATACAAGATGTGCAATCTTAGCAAGTTTTCCAACCTCTACACACCTTGACTCTCTCACCTGGACCATGGATAACAACAGTACCTGTGACTCGGGAACTTACTTGCAATAGAATTGTGAGCAATAACAGACATCATTCCTGTGAAGCCCTTGCATAGGACCTGGCCCATGGTCGGTGCTCAAAGCCTGTTAGTTACAATTAATAGCTGCCACATTCCTATCTCATAGATGCTGATCCTGTGGTGGCTCTGCTTTGCAGTCACAGGGCTCACTGGCAGAAGTGGGCCTAGAAGCCAGGTTTTCATTCTTTCTGTCTCTGGGTTCCCAGTGATCATTTTTAAAGCCCAGCTGAGAGCTGTGGTGCCCTGTTCTTCCCCACAAATATCCTGAGGTCAGGATGAATGGAATCGAGGAGAGTCAGTGGGCAGGCGGACAGGCAAGACGATCCCCAGGCAATCAGCCTCTCTCTGAGCAGTTGACCACAAATAAAGAGGCCTGTAGAGAATTAATTAGAGCCTGAGGGGAAAATCCTAAACTCTCAGCAGGGCTGGAGTTTCTTTGACAGTCATGCCATAACAGAATAAACAAATCTGGGAGGATTCTGGATGTTTATGCTTGTAATTCCCTAGTTCCCTAATAAGAGAGAGTTATTCTGAATAACGAGATGCTTACTAAGACTTGTAATATAACTTGTAAGTCTATGTTAATATAAGCCATTTTGCCCAACATCAAGAATTTTCAAATGAGAATTTCAGGAATAAAAGAAGCCTTTCCAGCCAAAGTATATAAAAATAGAAAGAATACACACACACACACACACAGTATGTTATGGTTTATACAAGGCATTCTGCTCATATAAACCAGGCCAGAACAGAGTCTTCTTAAAGCCCCCATTATACCAGGAGGTACCGAAAGTAAGGGACTTACATAAAGCAAGTGAGACATGCCAAACTTCCTCCCCTTGGACCCAAACAAATGCAAGAAAAAAAAAATTGCTTGGATGACTGAAAAGCAGAGAAAGGCACTGGCAATGGATTTCCTCTTCAAAGAGGATATTTGTTTAATCTGCTTATCTCAAATCAAACATAATTATTCTAATCATTTTGAAATGTCCTGAAGAATTCTCTGACATTTGGACATTCACAGGTATCTTTGCATATTTGCAAACAAAGTTCCACAACTTTTCAGAAACTCCCTGGAATCAAACATCTGCCCCGACTAGGGTCGGCTTCCTCTGTTTCACCCACTAGCATATGTATGGATCTGCTCTGTGCTATGAAATTTCTTCTCTGATGAGACCGAAGTCGTTTGACAGCTCATATTTAGAGCTGATACCAGGTCTGGAATCCATTTCTCTTTTTCAGAATGGGTTTGAGGACCTTCATTTTCAGATCCCTGATTTCCCACAAGGTATTGTAACAATTTAGCTAAAGGGTTCAGAAGAAAATTGCTGGGAAAAAAATAACAAAATTTTTAAAATTTCTAACTTGGTCTTCCATTGTAAACATTAGACATTTCCCCATGGATGTATGTCAGGGTCATGTACAAAGGAACCTACTTCTTTTTTCTGAAATGACAGAAAACTGGACCACCCAGTTAATAGACTACATTTACCCTAAGAGCTTCATCTAGTGAAATGGTCTTACTTGGCACTTTCTTCACTGCAGTTTGAGTTGCTAGCATCCACTGTTGCCTTCTGGCCAAAAGCTTCCTCTGTAATGTCCAGCCAGGTCTGGTTCTTAAACTTAACTGTTATTCTTTTGGCCCAAAAGAGAATGCAGGGAATTTCATCCATGGAGACATTAACTGGACTATCATGGCTGAATGCATTCCAAGGTTCTTTTTCTAAATGCGCTTGTCTGCTCAGATTGTAGTTTCGGGCCTAATTTAAAAAAGAGAGAGAGAGAGAGAACTTTGTGTCCATGGTACAGGAGGCATTTTGGAAGTCAAAGAGCTAATTCACAACCTGTTGAATCCTGACTGCTCTAGTTCTGAAGTTCATGCTCTTGTCAGGCAAGAAAAGGAGTGGGCCAGACCATAGCAAGGTAGTAGGTATACCTGAAAGGTATATAAGCCCAGGTCCACCAAAAACAGAAAAGATCAAATTTAAAAAATAAAAACTTTACAAATAACATTATCAGTATAGACTTTAGAAAGTCACTGGGCTGGGGGAGAACACACGGATGAATAGGTGGAGCAAAGCTGAGCTTTAGGGCCATGCAACTATTACTCTGTATGATATCGTGAAGGTGGACAGGTAGCATCATATACTTGTTAGAACCCATGCACTGGACAATACAAAGAGTGAATCCTAATGTAAACTATGGACTTTAATAATAATTTATCAATATTGGCTTATCAGTTTTAACAAAAGTACCACACTAATGAAAACTACTAAATATAGGAAAAATTGGAGGGGAGAGGAATTGAGGAGGTATATGGGAACCTTCTGTACTTTTTGTCCATTTTCTGTAAACCTAAAACTTTAAAAAATTCACCATGCCATGATACTAATGGCAGTATTATCAGCAGAAAATAATATCATAAGAACCCAGATAATGCAGGACTTTAAATAAAGAAGTTAATATGTTAAAGAAAACAAGAAGATTTTAGAAATCAGCACAGTTCTCCAGACCATCACATCCGGCAGAACCACCTGCAATACTGGGTGTGCTCCATGCTGGCACCGCCCAGTGGCTGCTGTGGCCACAATGTACTGGAGATGTGGCCAGTGCAAGTAAGGAGCTTAATTGTCCTACTTTACTTGGCATTATTTCATTCAAATTTAAGTTTAAATGCCACATGTGGCTAGTGGCTACTGTCATGGACAGTGCCAGCTCTAGGTCATTTAATATACATAAACCAGTCAACTAGTATTCTCACATTATTCTACTTCTTATGAAACCTTTGCTGATTTCTAGGAAGCCTAAGATAATGCACTTTAGTGCCTGACTCTGGAGGTCACAAAGGCAGGTCTATATGTTAAAGAAGATCCACTTATCTAGATCAATAATTCCATACCAATTACTCCAGAGTAAGTACAAATAAAAGAGAATGAACAGGCAGCAGCAAGCCAAGCTTGTCTGTAACCAAAGATAAAATGGTGCTAGAGTGGTCCTGTCTGGAAAGCAACAAAAGTCACACTAAATATTGAAATAAAAATATATAAGAAAAGATAAACTTAACTATTATATTACTATTATACATTTCCCCAATGTTCAAGCAAGAATTTTATTTACTAATAGAATTATTTATATTTTCAAAGTGGCTATGACCTGATTAAAATGTGTGTAAAATTTATAAGATATAATCTAGATTCCTAACACAGCCATACCTGTGTGATAGGTATTGTGAAATTCTGGGTTGGTTTCATATCTCCATGACTCGGCTGATCTGTCAAATAAATGGGTACAGAGGCTAAATGTCATTATTGATTTAATCATGTAATTCAGTGACAATAATATGCTAAGCACTGTGAAACATACCAGGCGTGAGCCTCCTTTGGCTCATCATTTAGAACACACTAGTTTAAAAGAATTTCAGACCAGAGACCCCCGGTGTCCGCACCAGTGATCAGGGAAGGCCGCCACGGACAAAACCCTCCCTCACACCCCCAGGAATCACAAGGCAATCATAGGTCTTACCACTCTTTATAACCACTTCCTTATTTGAGGATGTTTGAGAGCTGAAACAAGAAAAAAAGGAAATTAAAAGATGTTGAACAAATACCTACATTTCAGACTTTATATGAAGTTTTAAGGGGGATACTTTGGTTTATTACATTTCAGAGTTAGAAGAGCGGAACCTTAGCCTGTCAAAACTGTCCACTCTTTATATGCTCTTCAAAGAAATAAAGCATAATAAAATATTTTACAGGAGTTTTATACTACATTATACTGTTAACATATTAAAGGGAAAATATTCAACCCTTTTTATTAAAAGGACTCAACTGCACAAAAAAGGTATCTTTGAACATTACAAAGAAATAAATTATAATATATATCCTTCTTGTTTTCACTCTAAACACACACCACATATGATTTCCTTCTTATAAAATTTAAAAAAGGATTGTTACAAACATGCTTTTTTGGAAAATGCAATTTTATAAATTTTATAAATATTTATATACTTATATATAAATATATCACAAATATTTTCCATGTTATTACATATTTTTTTCACATAATTTTTAATTCTATATGGTATTATATCATACAAATGCATCAATTTATTTTACCAAATTCCTATTAAAGATGTTTACAATTAATAAACAATATTACATTGAACATTATTGTAGATTGCTTGTTCATACCCCTGAGAAGTTCCAGCAGATACATTCCTAGAAGTACTATTGCTAAGTTATAAGATACATAGACCTTTTATTATGAAACATTGCAAACATACACAAATTTAAACAGAAAAACATGGCACACACACCAAGTACCTGTCCCCATCCTCCAACACTGGTGATTATCAAGTCATAACCAATTTTGTTTCACCTATAAGTTCACCCACTTGCCCTCTTTGGCATTATTTTGAAGAAAGTATGAGAAATCATATCATTTAAATATACATTTTTAAAAGATAAGGACTTTCTAAAATAGCAGCCCAATTGTATCTAGAAAGCATTAATAATTAACATTAAATATCATGTCAGTGTTTAAATCTACAATTGTATCATAAATGTCCTACTTTTTTTTACATTTTATTGTATATTTTAAATTTTTCATGAGTTGTATCTGCAGTGTATGAGAATGCAGATACAAACTATATACTTAGAATTCTTGTCCAATACCTCCATGCATTGCTGGCATAAAAACTCACAATATTTTTGTTACAATTAGAAAAACATATATATTACATTTCATGAGCTATATGGGAAACATAATTTTAGCTAAAGAGTTAAGTCTATATCATAGTAAAGTGCTTCAGAATTAATTATATGAACCAATTACAAATTAAATGCACCATTCACTTTATATCACAATCTTTATTATCTAATGAGAACTTCTGAAGACGACAAATTGGTTGGTAACCATAATGTCTATTAGTTGCTGTTAATACTTTTATGAATGCATAAAGTTATGTTTTCAGTTTACTGACTTTACTGAAGCACACTTCAAGCACAATAAACTAGATCCATTTAACGTGTACAGTGAGATGCACTTGGGCATCCGCACAGAGCCCGGACACCTGCCACGGGGAAGAGACATCCCACACATCTCCCCTGCACTTCTGCCGTGGAGAGACGTCCCCTCCACCCCAGACACAGGCAACTGCAGACTTGCTTTCTGCCACTGCAGATTTAGCTGACATTTTCTAATATTAGAAATAGAATCACATATTCTTTAGCGCCTGGCTTCTTTCAGTCTTAACATAATGACTGAAATTCATTAATGTTGCTAAATTTATCGACATTTCATTCCTTTTTATTACTAAGAAGTATTTCATTTTATGGATAGGCCACATTTTGTTTGTATGTGCACCCACTGATGGACATTTAATTTATGATGTTTCCCGTTTGGGGCTCTTACAAATAAAGATGTAAGAACTGCCAGGTACCGAGACTTATGTGGAGTATGTTTTTATTTCTCTTGAATAAATACCCAGAAGTAGAATGGCTGCCATATAATAGACGTTTAACTTAAAAAAAAAGACCCTCCCAATCAACTTCAGTGTATGCTCTTTCATGTGCTCCACATTCCTGTAACATTTGGTAGTCAGTCCGTTTAATTTTAGCCTTTCTATACTGTTCACTGTCAAGCCAGTTACTATCCTATAATTGCTGTACAAAGAAAAAAAGAAAAAATTATAGTATAGTAGCTGGTTTGCCAGAGACCCATATACAGCCACACTGATGCAAGCACAGACTTGACTGATAGTAGTAATGCAACTACACTAGATAGAGGGTGATGGCGGTGAAGGACAGAGCGGTGAGGGCAGTGCCTACACATACTATTTAAATATTGTGGCAGTATGCAATGGTGTGATTGTTCCCAACTCCCTGGAAACAATCGCAGAGATGCATACATCCCTGCCCTTGGTCATCTATCTTTCAGCGCCTCTCTGCAGGTGAAGAGTATTTCCTGCCCCAGCATCAGACTGGGCTACATGTCTTGGTCGGGCCAACAGAACATGACTGGAAGCAATATTGTGCCAGTTGTGCAGAAACTTGAAGAGGAGCTGCATATGTCTGCGTCTGTCTGCCACTTCTTGCCCTTTTCCCTCTGCCATGATAATGGCATGCCCAGTAGGGGCGGCACTTTCAGTCTGGGTCTAGGGATGGGAAGACATGGGACACGGAACTGAAGCAGGACCATGGCAGCCCACCTGTAGCTGTCAACACGCGACATGTACATGTGCAAGAAACAAAAGTTTGAGTTGTTTGTTGCTAGAGAAAAGCTGACTCAACAGGAGACCATTTTTTTCCCTATAATTTATTACGTGTCTTTGTAGCATTTGAATTTTCAAAAACCATGAACATGCATTACTTCAATAAATTTTTCTAATTTATTCTATTTAAAAAGATGCCTTCCTTTAAAATTTTATCAATTAGCATACTAATTTATACAAAGTCCCTTGTGAGTAGGATTAGCATGCATCAGTCCTCTGATCCCAATCGTATCTAGGAATACTAAGCAAGTTAATCTCCTGAGCAGCAAAAGTGAGGCTCTGATCAGAGCGATCACGTAACTACAATAGAAACACACTGGAGCCAAAGATCTCTATCTACCTAAACTCCCAGCTCTGTTGTGCCAGTGAAAAAGTAACTGAACATTTGAAAGAAGTACTAATGCCCAGAACAAACTTCCTAAGGAGCTTGAACTTTTCTAGCATCACTATACAAAAATAGATTTTTTAAATTTCTTTAATTCAAAAATCATATTTCATGATTCATGGTTAAGTATTTGAGTTTAAAATATCCTAATGAATAGCCCTCGCTGGCTGGTGTGGCTCAGTGGATTGAGCGTGGGCCTGCGAACCAAAAGGCCAATGGTTCAATACCCAGTCAGGGCACATGCCTGGGTTGCAGGCCAGGTCTCATTTGGGGTGTGCAAGAGGCAACTGCACACGGATTTTTTCCTCTCTTTCTCCCTCCCTTCCCTTCTCTTTAAAAATAAATAAATATTTAAAATGCCTTAATGAGTAAAAAACAAAAGTATGAGATATAGCTTACCTAAATAAGATAAAAATTTATCAAGTTATTTGGAACTATCTATTTAGCAGAAGAGTTTAATAAATGTTTATTGAGTAAAAGTACATGAATGAGTGAATGAATAAACGAATGAATGAGCTACCATATCATTAACATGCTTGGCTTGAGATTTTACTCCACTATTTAAAAATTTCCATGAATTTACTAATGAAAAGCTTTTAGCAGATATCACAGGTTTATTTTCATTTCAATGAATCTATGGTCATTAACACACAATAATGCTGCTATACTTCTTTTTTAAATAATCTATAATTTAGATAGGCCTTGTCCGTACCCATAAGCCTGAATTAATGAGGTTTTATGGGAAATCATTATCTCAACTGAAGACAAAATATATACATACATTTTTGTATCACTACATAATCTCTAGACTAAAGTAGGAACTAAAAAAATTATCTGTGGGAATAAACTGAGAAACACTGGCTTAAAAATCATTAAACCTACATCGTTGGTAAAATATTCAGACCCCTTCCCTGTAAAAGGGATCTATGTAATATCTGAAAAGCAATCTAGGGCTCTAGGCTTGTCGTGGACAGTGCCCGATTTTTGATGCACAGGGCTTCCAGCATGCATCTCCCGAGTACGCCCTCATGAAGGTGGAGGTGAGCAGCCCTTTCACGGTTCCACTGAGGATGAAGACCACATTCCACTCCCGCCATGGCCTACAAGGGCCTGACAGACCTCAGCCTGCTCGCTGTGCTCACCTCTCACCTCTTCTGCTCTGTGCTCCAGCTACACTGGCCCGCTTTAGCTCAGTTCCCCAAATGCTTCACCTCCCTCTTTCCACAGAGAAGTCTCAGCACCTACGGTTCCTTCCACCTGACACGTTCCCTGCCCTCCTATTCCCCCTGCCTCCTAGTTACTTCCTTCGGATCCTCCAGGTCACACATTAAAGGTCACTTTTTCAACATCCCTAACTACTCAGGCTACTTCAGATGCCCCTATTATGTTTTCATAGCCTCCTATACTTTGCTTTCGCAGCATGTTTTGCAGTTTATTTGTAATATCATTCATTAACGAACACCTCCCCCACTGGATGTAACACTCCCTGAAGGCAGGGACTATATCTATTTTGTTCACCATTGCAGACCCAGCACGTAGCAAAGTTCCCAGCTATCTAAAAACACCAAGTATTAAAAACATACGTGTTTCATCCATGAATGAACTAACTAATGAACAAACTCTGAAAGGGAAGTGGAAATGAGACCTCACACAGTATACTGTGTGAGAGGGAAAAGACTTCCTTTTTGTTCAAGCATAAACTCAAAGTGAGAAAGGACCACGTAAGGGGTGGTGAGTGATGACCCCTACTCTTCCTAAGCTTAGGAAACATATAATACACTCACATGTTACATATAAAACATAAGCTTACAATATACGCATCCTTCCTAGAGACTTCAGAACCTTAAATGCCACATAGAGTTGAAAAATATTTTTTATTTCAGATCCATAATTTGAAAGAACATTCAGAAAACAGCAACTGTTGTTTTCTTCATAATAAAACAATTTGCCATGTTATTAGACTCAAATGATCATTGATTCATGTGATTTCTAGGGTTCTTTCTGAAGCTAAGATTATTTAAAAACCCATTAACCTTGCTTCAAAGGCAGAAATGGGATTTTTACAGTTCTTGGTGTCCATTTACTGGGGTAATGATATACAAATCAGTCGTTTCTCTATGGGCCAGGTGAGGAAACACTGCTAAGGAATACAGGTCGCTTATTATTAGGAAGTGAACCTAAGGGAAGTATACTAATTGATTTGGAAACAATGAGGGAAAACAAATTTAAAAATGTCTGTGCTTATAGTTTTTATCAGCTGGTGGCTTAAGAATTCTTTACCACAAGTTTTGGCAGATCACACTGCTTGCCTCTGTCCTTTGTGTTTATGCCAAATTCCCTGAAGCATTCACTGAAATGGAATGTAGTGAGTAATTAAGAGATATAATATAAGTTAATTGCTATTCAGGCTCCGAATATTATTCCTTATGTAGAAAAATCTCTATATGCTCCCTTAAATAGAATGAAAAGAAGCCAAAAGGACAAAGAAAACAGAAATAGAAATTTTGCTTGTTAATTTTCAATAGTATGTTTAATTACCATCTCCTACCAGTTAAAATTATTTAACACCTTTTCTTTTTGAAAGACAGTTTATACGTTTCTGAGGTTTAAAATTTTTTCTTACTCTTCTCACATAACAATGGCAGGAGAAATTGTGAAAATAAAATTTACTCGTAAGTATAAAAGAAACCTGAACACTGATTTCAGTCATTTTCTCATAGATACATACTTGGGTACATAACACAAATGTCTCTTGGGTATTTTGAACAAATAACTCTTCCCTCTTATAACAAAGATTATGTCTTCATCTCTTATTTATAAACTCCAGTTCAATGGTTTTAGTAGCTGCTGAGTTATCTAATCTAGCCCCATTTTGAATTGTAAACAAATGTGGCTGTGCAACAATATTTAAAAATACATAGGACCACCTAATTCCACAGTTGCACTTAAGTTCACAAATGCATTACATTAAACGATATGTAATTACTCACCTTACATTCTTCCTGGCAAATATTTGGTCCAAAGTTAGTGAAAATCCCATAGATAAAAAAATAAGTGAAAAACCAAACAAGATTTTTCTTCCCATCAAGAAATGAGTCCGTTTCTTCAAACCAAGCACATCTGTTAATTCATAAATGCAAACAGAGCAGAGGTTGTACTTTTCATGCCAAGTGACTGACAACATATTCAGCCAATGAAAAGGTAGTTTTCCCAGGATGTATTATGCGTGGGGCGGGTGAAGGGAGGAGCCTGCTACTGCTTAAAGTGGAGTACAGAGTGAAACCAATGAATCTGTTTAGGTTGTCTGATTACTCATCCCAGGGAAAGATGATTATTAGGGAGCAGATTTTTAGAGAAAAGCTTGAAAAGGCTCTTTTTAAAAATTGGCATTATTTTGACACTCTAACACAGTAAGAATTTCATACAGTTTTGTAGGAAGCAATTAAATTCTAAAAAAATCCAAGAACTATACATTTTGATATGCACCTTTCAGGTGAATAAAACAATAAAAATCTTGACACCGAATTTCACTTATGTGTCCTAGTTCACACTCCCCTCCGGCACTCATCACTCTCCATTTGCTGAGAAGCAGGAAATTAAATAGTAAAGAACACGGGCTTTGGAGTCAGACAGCACCTGAGGGCACTCCCAGCTCCAGCCCTGACCAGCTCTCAGATATCAGGCAAGTTACATTTCTTCCTGAGTCTAGTTTCCCCATCTGCAGAGAGGGGACAAAAGCACTTAACTCAAAGAATCATTGTGAAGATTAAATGAGGTCCTAAGTAGCCAAATCTATCTTGAGAAAGAAGAGCAAAGTTGAAGGCATCAACTTCCTGATTCCAAAACACATTAAAAAGCTAGAGTAATTAGAACAGTACAGTACGAGCATAAAGACAGATATGTAGATCAGTAGAACAGATACAGAAGCTGGAAATAGGATGCCAAGAACACACAATGAGGGAAGAACAATTTCTTCAACAAATGGTCCTGGAAAAACTGGATACTCACATGCAAAAGAATGATATTGAATCCTTATCTCATACCATACAGAAAAATCAAATCAAAATGCCTTAAAGACTTAAAACCTAGCAGAAAGCATATGGGAAAATCTTCATGACGTTGGTCTTGACAGTAATTTCATCGATATGACACCAAAGCACAGGCAATAAAAGCAAAATAGATAATGGGCACTACATCAAACAAAACAGCTTCTGCACAGCAAAGGAAACAATCAATAGAGTGAAAGACAACCTACAGAATGGGAGAGAACATTTTCAAAAGGGTTACATCAGAAAATGTCTGATAAAGGATTAATTTCCAAAATATATAGGCAACAAATCAATAACAAAAGTAATAATAACAAAATAAGTAAATAAATAACCCAACTTAAAAAGGGGCAAAAGACTTGAATAGACATTTCTTCAAAGGCATACAATTGGACAACATGTATATGAAAATGTGGTCAAATGGGAGAAATGCAAATCAAAACCACAAAGGATATCACCTCCTACCTGTTAGGATGGCTGTTATTGAAAGAACAAAAGACAAGTGTTGGCAAGTACATGGAGAAATTGGAACACTTGGACACTGTTGGGGGGATACAAAATGATGAAGTTCCTATGGAAAAAATTATGGATATCCCTCAAAAATTTAAAAATAGAACTACTATGTGATCCAGTAATTGCATTTGTAAGTAATTGTCCAAAATAATTGAGGTCAAGATCTCGAAGAGATAAGAGTACTCCCACGCTCACTGCAGCGCGATTCACAGTAGCCAAGACATAGAAGCAACCAAAGTCTTGATGGCTGAACGGATAAAGAATATGCGTGATAGACATAAAATGGATATTATTCAGCCTTTTAAAAAGGGGAAATTCTGTGACAACATAGATGAAACTTGAGGACACCATGTTAAGTGAAAGAAGCCAGTCACAAATACTACGTGATTCCAATTATATGAGGTATCTAAAATAGACAAATTCATAGAATCAGAGTGGGATGGTGGTTGACAGGACTGGTGTTGGAGCTATTGGGAAGTTGTCAATCAACAGGCATAAAGTTCAGTTAAGAAAGGTGAATAAATTCTAGAGATCTGCTGTATAAGATTGTACCTGTAATTAACAATATTGTATTATACACTTGAAAATTTGTTAAGAGGGTAGATCTCATGTTAGGTGTTCTTACTACAACCAAATAAAACCTTAATAAATAAAAACTTAAATAAATATCAGACATGAATGCTTTTTCTTACTTCAATGTCTAGTTAAATAAAGAATATATAGTGTTGCCCTGACCAGTGTGGCTCAGCTGGTTGGGCATCATCCTGCAAAGCAACAGGTCACCAGTTTGATTCCCAGCAAGGGCGCATGCCTGGGTTGCAGGTTCAGTCCCCAGTCAGGGTGTGTATGACCAATCAATGTTTCTCTCTCACATCAATGTCCCACTCCCTCTCTTTCTCAATCCCTTCCCCTCTCCCTAAAAATAAATAAAATTTTTTTTAAAAAAAGATCTATTGTTATTCCTTCCTTGCCAGCCTCCAATCCCACCACCCCCACCTAAAAAAACATTTAAAAAATCCCTAAGACATGTTGTACTAAAAAAAAATAATACAATTAAAATGCCACAATAAAGAAAATCTTCCAAAATTAAAGTGTCAGCATTTTTGGTATGTAAGAACCTTGAAATCTTTATAAAGGCCAAGTACTGGTAGCTGAAAGGTGCTATTTGTAAGTGCCATCTCAGAGTTGCTGGATGGTAGGAAGGCTGGAGATTTGACCCTGAGGAGACACCCCCCTTCCTCACTGCCCACGTTACATACATACACACCATCTTCTAACATGGCTCTTGCAGCCCTATAGAAAATGAGAAGGGGAGCTTAAAGGACAATAATGGGGAACCTGGAGGAATGCAGAAATAAGGAAGTTACTAGTAAAAATTATAAAACAGAAAAGGTCACTGCCATCAATGTGGCCTTTCCGTGCCCTATCTTACTCCTACTTCCCATCTTACTTCCTTTTCTTCTCAATTCTTTCATTTCACCCCACTGGTACCCTTCACCTCTACTTGGTATTTCCTTCCTTTCTGTCCTCATCCTGATTGTGTGGAATTTCAAGTGGCAAGACAGATCTGGACTGGAGGAATTTAGTATTACGAAGAGTTGCCAAATAAAATACAGAACACCCAGTTAAATTTGAATTTTAGATAAACAACAAATAATTTTAATAATAAGTATAGTCCATGAAATACTTGGAGCATGCTATACTAAATAACTATTTGTATTTATCTAAAAATTAAATTCAACTGGACATCTTGTATTCTTATTTGCTAAGTCAGTCTTAGGGACTCTCCACTACCCACGTTTTAAAGTGCATACAAATTCCATGAGATTTTGTTTTAATGCTAGTTGTTATTCAGTAGATCTGGGGTGTGGTAGAAGCTTCTCTGTTTCTAACAAGCTTCCAGATGATGCTGATGCGGCTTACCAGAGGACTGCCCTGTGAGTAGCAAGGACCTGGAACAGCATTGTTTAATAAAAATATAAAGAGAGTTACATATGTAATTAAAAATTTTCTACTAGCCACATTGAAAGAAGTAAAAATAAACACGTGAAATTAGTTTCAATAATATACAGGGTATGGCAAAAGTAGGTTTACAGTTGTGATTATGCAAAACGGTTTATTCCTGTATTATTAATTTATTTTAATATATTGTTGTTCAGCTACAGTTGTCCCACCTTTTTCTCCATTGTTTACCCCCAATCTCCCCCACAGTCAATCCCCTCCATTGTCCATGCCCATGAGTCCTCTATTCCTGTTCCTTTGCTTGACCCTTCTCTTTATTTCCACAGTTACCCCTCGCCCCCCTCCCCTCTGATCCCTGTCAGTTTGTTCTTTATTTTCATGTCTCTGGTTCTATTTCGCTCCTTTGTTTGTTTTGTTGATTAGGTTCCACTTACAAGTGAGATCATGTGGTATTTGTCTTTCACCACCTAGCTTATTTCACTTAGCACAATGCTCTCTAGTTCCATCCATGCTGTTGTGAAGGGTAGGATCTCCTTCTTTCTCTCTCCAGCATAGAATTCCAATGTGTAAATGTACCACAGTTTTTTGATCCACTCATTTATTGATGGGCACTTAGGTTGCTTCCAGCACTTGGCTGTTGTAAATTGTGCTGCTATGAACATTGGGGTGCATAGGTTCTTTTGAATTGGTGATTCAGGATTCTTAGGGCATAATCCCAGTAGTGGAATTGCTGGGTCAAAAGGCAGTTCCATCTTTAATTTTTGAGGAAATTCCATACTGTTTTCCAGAGTGGCTTCACCAGTCTGCATTCCCACCAATTCTTGTATTATTATTTATTAATTGTTGTATTATTTTCCACATGAAAAACTGTAAACCTACTTTTGCCCCATCTTGTATTTTAACTTAATACCGCTAAAATACTATTTCAAACACAATTAATTTTAAAAATCATTTATGAGATACTTTACCTTCCTTTTCAGCCCAAAGTCCGAAATCTGTTGTGCAATTTACACTTGTACACATCTCAATCCGGACTAACCAAAACTTCGAGTGCTCAGTAACCACAGGTGGCTGGTGGCCACTGTATTGGTCAGAGCGAATACTGAACATCTCATCCAGCTGCCAGAGCAGGAGCCCATGGGCCCCACTGCTAGCCCCAGCTGTCACATTGCTCCTCAGATCCCTGGTCAGGCGGGGGTGAGAGCCCGAGCCCATGCTGGGCCTGCGCTGTGACAATGACGGTTCTGTCAACACTCCGACACCTTAGGCTTAGTCCCTTAGTGCTTATCATATAACAATCTGTCATGGAAATATGCTTGGGTTATATTTTCGGTACATGCACACATGTATACAAATTTTTTAATTTTAAATCAAGAACCATTTTAATATATGTTACAACTTGATGATACTAAAATTTTAATATAGCATTCTTTCTGTTGTTGAAACTTTTTCCCACTTGGTTAAAAATATTTAAGGCAGAATATTTAGTAGCTATTGGGTTTCACACATGTATTTTAGAACAGAAGTCGCAGTTAAGATGTGATTGTCTGAGAATAGCTCATCTTGTGACTCTGGATGAGAAAAGCAGTGACAAAAAACGCTAATGTGACAGCGTGCAGGCTATAAAGTAGCAGGGGTGTCCAACATTTTGGCATCTCTGGGCCACAGTGGAAAAAGAATTGTTGTCCTGGGCCACACATTAAACACATAAACACTAACGACAACAAGGAAAAATACTGTTTTAAGTAAATTTATATTTTGTGTTGGGCTGCATTCACGGCCATCCTGGGGAGCATGTGGCCTGCGGGCTGCAGATTAGACCCCCCTGTAACTAGGGTATCACCTGCCTGGCATTGCACCTGCCTGCTCAGATGGCTGAGCAGTGGAGAGAAACCCTGAGTTTCCAAGGCCATGAGCAAACCTGTCGTTTGCTACAAGAAGCCATCATCTCCACTTTTCAAGACTGTTCACTATACAAACATCCTAAAGATATTCCAGAACAAAGAGCAGTTAGTGACTTGCTCACAAGGTATGCAGAAAATGCACAGGCACATGCAAAATATCCCAACAGTTTCCATGGGAGAACAGGAAGCTGTATATGCATGCTGCCTTATTTCAACCGAAAACAGCTTGAGTTTGCTTCATTTTCTGATTTACCATATATTACTAAATGATACGTTAATTCAAAGTTTGAATGTCAAATCTATCTTCCCATAATCATGTATGACCATATGAAATTGTATTCTCATGGAGGAAAAATGGATCTAACGTAATTCTAATATATTTGCCTTAAGGAGCATCTAGCATTTGACTGGCCATGGTCTCTATTCATCTGAATGCTCTCAGACCGAAAATCACGAGTCAAATGTTCAAAACGGTTTTAGTGATCTTTGCGCACTGATTCGAAACCCAAGCCCACCCACCTCCTGCAAAGCCCTGCACGCTGCGGCCTTTGCTGGCCTCTCACCTCCTTTTCCGCCAGCCTCCCTCCCCTCCACGCTCCAGCACGCTGGCTGGCACTCAGCTTCTCAACGCCCCCCATGCCAAGCTCTTTTGCACCTCGGTGGCTCTGCACCTATTGTTCCCTCTGTGGGTACCACCTCACACCCCTCCAACTTTCCCTGCATTCTCTTCACTCCCATCGTTACATATACACCGTTAGTACTGAGACATTTACTTTCTTGTTGCTTATTTACACTGCATTTTTTTCACCAGGCCTGCTCCATCAGGACAAGGCCTGTGCCTAATTAACCAGAGGCTAAGATGCTGGTGCTCCAAGCCGGCGCTCAATAAATGGTACAAAATCATGTCACATAACTAATTCTCACTTCATGCCACATGATTGTGACTCCCAGGGCCTAAATATATAGGCAACCATAACTGAAAAAAATCAACTAATTCAAGTATTTCATTAAATTCAGTAGCTTGAAAGTACAAATAAACAAAACCCAAGTTAACATCAGTTCATTAGCAAAATACCATAGTATATGTACTTCTTGTTCCTTATTGGGGGCGGGGACGACTCTGTGATAGTTAATATGTGCCAATCTGACTGGGCCACAAGGTACCCAGATATTTGATTCAACATTACTCAGGGAACGTCTCTGGATGTTTCTCAATGAGATTAATTTGCATCAGTATACCGAGTAAAGCAGATTGCCCTCCGCTATGTGAGCAGGCCTCATCCACTCCACTGAAAATCAGAATAGAACAAAAAGACGAAGGGAGATTTCACTTTCTCTACATGTGCTGGAGCAGGGACATTAGTCTTCTGCCTTCAGACTCAAACTAGGACTGGAGCTACACCATCAGCTGTCCTGGGTCTCCAGCTCGCTGACTACAGGTGTTGGGGCTTCTCAGCCTCTACAACTACATAAGCCAATTCCCTGTAATTAATGGATGGGTGGGTGGATGGATGAATAAACAAATATCTCTTATTGGTTCTTTTTCTCTGGAAAATCTAGACTAATGCAGACTCTTTCTTAAGTTCAGAGCCTAATTGCTGCCATGATTTCTACCAATTTTCATCAAATCAACCTCTGGGCTGATTAGAACCAAGTTAGTAAATGAAATACTTATAAGTGCTTTTGATTTACATGTTAATGTTTCTTACTTTAGATTCCCTTCTGACTTCTTGGAACATGAATAATGTGTCATACTAGTGCCACACAATTACATTCCTGGCTCTCAAGCTGAGCTGTGACACCAGGCCTGCTCTTTCACAAATTTGTCCAGCAGACAAACACTGGTGGTCGTGTGCTAGATGCCAGGAACAAGGTAAAAAGACCCAGGGCTTGCTCCCAGGAAGCTCCCAGCCCAGTGATGTGCAGAAATGAGAGCACACACAACTGCTAGTGTGAGCGCCTTTAGGAAGCTTCACGTAGCAAACCAGTGACCTTCACTTCATGAGGTCAGTGGACATCTCTTGGAACTGGGGTCTGTGAGTCACCACGGTGCCCTTTCAATAGCTCGGCTTTTGTTCGTAACACAGCTTGAAATACATTTGCTGCCCGTAGTGCAAAAGAACCTTTATTGGAAGGAACTCCTAAATAACCAGTTTAGTGTGACAATAGAAGCATGGACCAGGAAGGGAGGGTTTGAGGTCAGGGAGAACCTAACAAACCTGGGTCCTAGGGAGGCGAAGCCCACCACCACTCACAAAAATGTTCTCACCAGGCAGCAGCAGGGTCCCCACCACAACAGACAGGACCTCACTGTCTACTGTCCTGTCTACCAGATTCTTCAACCTCTCCAGGGGATGAGATCCGAAAACTTAATATTCCATTGACTGAATAAAAGTATCTTGGTTTTCCTAGTGAGAAAAATCATCTTTCATTTCTTATAACTCAACAGCCCCTGCTGAAATAGAGCTCTACTTCCTTTTGTTTGGTTCTTGGCCAAGTTAGAGAAGACCTAGAGAATAACTTAATATTCATATTAAATGATAACTCCCTTCCAGGAACTTCACAAAGGGCATCAAAGAACAACATTGTTAATTCCCCCTAGATGCCACACAGAGGTTTAATTATGATGACAAGATTTTAAAGATCAGGCCTGATTATTAGTAAGATTATATGGCACTACATTCATATTT
Source organism: Macrotus californicus (assembly GCA_007922815.1). Taxonomy (NCBI): domain Eukaryota; kingdom Metazoa; phylum Chordata; class Mammalia; order Chiroptera; family Phyllostomidae; genus Macrotus; species Macrotus californicus. The sequence goes on from VMDR010003253.1 coordinate 56,724, forward strand.
CTTTAGTTCCACCTTGGAATAGATATGAGAAGAAATAATCACTGTACCAGGAAGTAGCAAGAATGAGAGTATAAGAGATCCCATTTATTTTGGATAGAGGAAAAATTATGCTTAATAATTTAATCAGGTAAAATGAAGCCCTCAGCATTCATCAGTGGTAGTTATATAGAGCATGGAATCATCAGTTTTACTGTAATACTTCTTCTTCCTCACTTAAAGCTGTTATTTTAACTTGTCACGTTTCCATAGCAACTAATGCCTCAATTTTTATAGCTAGAGCAGTAGGAATCATTTCTAACTATTCTAAATGCTCCAAAATCAACTGTCAACATTATTAAAACCTCTGATGTTCTTTCTAAAAAACTAACTTCTACCCCATACACTACAGAGAATCTGCATCACCCTTGACCTAAGTCCCCCCATCAACTGATCTAATTTAAAAAGACCCATTTTTCTTCTTAGTTGGGGGTGGGGAGTCCCTGAAAGAAATCAAATAATAATACCCCACTGCCCCACCTGATTGCTAAACCAACAGACTAAAACTAGGGATAAGACAAGTGGAGGCCCAAATACTACCTTTGTTACTGTGAAAGGACAGGATGGATGGATGGCAAAGTTTAGTGCAGGGACAAAATGTATTGTGACTTAACCCCTTTCCCAGGAAGACAGGCACAGAAGCCTATTCTGGCACCACTGGACCCTCAGTAGGGAAGAGAATCCTGCCCCAGGAGAAGCACAGAAGCATGGGCAAGCTGGGTCCCCAAAAGGAAAAAGGGAAGAGCTAAAAAAAAGTGCCTAGATTAATAAACTTCCAGCTGACCTAGTTTAATAAACTTCCAGCTGACCAAAGAAGAAAAGAAGACACAGTTTACCAATATGAGACATTACTATAGTTCTACAGATATTAAAAAGATTACAAAGAAATATTACAGACAACTTTATGTGCACAAATTTGACAAGTTAAAGAGGCACATTCCTTGAAAGGCACACATTACCAAAGTTCACTCAAAAATAAATTGATAACCTGTATAGTACTACATTTACTAAAGAAATGGAATTCATAGTTAAAAACCTTCCAACAAGTACACAAATATATATAAATATACATACATTCATGTATAACAATGTCCCTCAGCTGTATTAAACAATTGCAAAAACTTCGATGAAACTGACAAACTCCTAGATAAATGACTTAACCAGATCTGACCCAAGAAGAAATCTCAGTTCTATGAATGGTTCTGTAACTACTAAAGAGATTTAGGCTGTGGCTAGTTATCCTCCCACAAAGAAACACCAGGCACAGATGGTTTACTAAACTTCCAAGGAAAAGAATCATCCCAACTTCACAGGAACACTTCTTGTGAATATCAGCTCAGTTTTTAACTTTGTCTCTTTGCTTTCTTTAGGGTGTTTTTATTGAACAGGGGTCTTTAATATGGTCAAATTCATTCTTTTCTTCTTGTTTAGAGATATTTCCTTTCCCAAGTTCAAGAAGATATTAGCCTGGTTAAGAATCTATTAAGAATTTAAAATTTTGTTGTTGGCATTGAGGCCCTCAATCCCCCTGGGGTTGATTTCTGTTCTTAGCCTGAGATGGTGATCCAATCTAATTGTGCAACCACTTTTTGTGTGGCTCCATCTGTTCCACAGTCCTCCCTTAACACATTGATCTGACTTCTAATTGTCATCTAACTATATTTTATAGCAATTTGAGTCTCTTGCTGGGTTCTCTGAACTATTCATTGGTCACTCTAACTATTTCTGTGCTGATACCGCAGTGTCTTACTTAGCTTCATAGAAATGTCCAAGGTCTGTTGGGAGCAGGCCTTCAGAGTGCTCTGGCTATTCCTGGCCTTTTATTCCTCCAGTTTCAGTCTCCTGGTTAATTAGAAGCCTTTCCTTGCAATCACTCTCAACTGCCTTGCCCTTTCTCCAATACATTCACCTGACTGGGTCCCACCCCAGTCAGTCCCTGTTAAAACCCAACTGTCTACGCCTACACGGTCACTACATTAAATGAACCTGAAGACACAAAACCATGCTGATTGATGTAACTTCAAAACTAGTTTCAAATGGGCGCTCAGAACTGTTCCACAACCCTACATCCTTTTGTCAATTTATCTTCCCACACTTCTAGATTAGGAGGCAAAACATGTGCTGAAACCTAATCACGAATAGGATGGTATTAGTAGGTAAGGCCATTGGGAGGTGACTGGGTCGTGCGCCCTCATAAATGGGATTAGTGCCCTTGTAAAGACACCGCAATGTGTCGATTATATCTCAATAAAATTTGAAAAAAGAAACAAAAATAAATAAAAGAGACCACAGAGAGCTGCCTTGGAGTTTCTATCATTTGAGGTTATAGCAAAATGAGAATCATCTACGAACCAGGAAGAATTTTCACCAGACACTGAATGAATTTGCCAATACCTTCATCTTGGATTTCTCAGTGTCCAGAAATGTGGGAGATAAATTTCTTTTCTTTATAAGCCGCCGGTCTATGGCAATTCATTATAGTAGCCCACATAGACTAAGTCACTATCTCTCCCGAAAACAGGGGGACTAGCAGTACTTATTTTTTAGTGTTGTGAAAATTAAATGAGTTAATAAATATAAAGCACCTAAAATAGTATGTGTCACAAAGTATGATTTAGTGCTAGCCATTGTTATCCTAGATGATGATTTCACATCCTAACCTTTCTCCTCAAACTCCTTCTCCAAACTCTTTCTCTTCATTGATAACTTTGCTCAAGAGAAGCTCCACATCCCATCAACAAATCTTCCAATTTTCTTGCAGTTATAAGCCAATACTCTGCCTTCTCTATCACCATAGATAAATCGTTATTATTCCTGAGGCCAGCTCCTCTACCTGGGCTCCCTTCTAGTCTACTCAAGGGCTTGCTTCTGCAATTACCCTCTTTCTCTAATGAATCATCCATTTCTTCTTCTCTCCTGGAACAATCCCATCAGCATACAAAAATGTCATAAAATATGCCATCTTATACAAACCCACTCTGACTCCACATCTCTCTCCTGATAAAGTCCCTTTCGATTGCCCATGGTAGAAAAATTCCTTGCAAAAATTCTCCATAGTTGCTGTCTATACTTCCTCCTCTTTCATAATCTATTGACTCCAACCCAGCCAGGCTTACATCTTCACCACTCAATGGGATCAGCCCCTGACAAAGCCTCCATAATCTCATTGCCAAATGCAAAGACAACTCTCAGTCCCCATCTTACCCTCCTTCACTTGGCTTTGGCTGAAGTACAGCATCGGCCAGTCCTTCTGAGTCTATTTTGTTTCATCTGCTTCTGTTCTGTATCACTGTGTTGGTGCATCCAGGGCTCAGGCCTCCAACCTTTCTCTGCTCTACCTACAATCATCCCCCAAGTTATCTCACTCGCAGCCCTGGTTTTCAAAGCTACCTATTCACTGATGACTCCCTGAAACTCCATATGCATGTATCTACCTGCCCACTTCACAGCCCTACCTGAATGTCTAACAGGCATCTCAAACTTAATACATACATAACAGAACTCTTAATTTCCCCTTTCTAAATCTGCTCCTCTCCTAGTATTTCACACTCAGTAAATGTCACCCAACTACTCAGTCTCATCCCAATTAACTCCTCTCTCACATCTCAGTCCTTAGCAAATCCTATTGGCTCTACCACCCAGCAGTACACCTAATCCAACCACTTTTTTACCACCTCCACTGAGAGTTCAAGCCATCACCATCTTTCAACTGGCCTCAGAGATTCACCTCTTACAGTTTTTTTCTTCTCACAACAGCCAGAGTAATTTTTATAAAAACATAAATCCTATCTTGTTACTCCCCCGCTCAAAATTTTCCAATGCATTCAGTCGCATGCAGAGTAAACAGTCTTCACCATGGTCTCCAGGTTCCACCTGACCCCGTGTACCTCTCAGACCTCACCAAGTCCCACACTATTCATTCACTGTGCTCCCCTTCCCTAGTCCTTCAGTTCTTGAAAAGCCCCAACTCATTCTACTTACTGAGAGGTCCTCTTCCTGGAAGGCTCTAACCCATATACACATCAGAATGACTCCAGTCTTCAGGCCCTCGGCTCAAATGTAATGTCTGCCTTTGATGCTGTGTTAAACCACCCTGCCCAGAGCAGCCACCATCATCCGCAAGTTGGCATCACCTAACCAATTGTAACTTCTCTAGAGCACTTAGCATGTAAAAATACCTTTTATTTTAAAATACTTATACATGTATTCTACTTTTTCACACCTAGAACATAACTTTGTAACAGGAAAAAGCTTCACTCTCGCTAGCTGTTGTAACCCCACTGCCGAGAACGGTGCCTGGTACAGAGAGGGCAATTTAAAAAACAGTCGTGGGGTAAACCAAAATCCCAGAAAACTCTTATTCTACAGAAGAAACTGAGGTTTAAAGAGTCAATTAAACGAATTGCCCAAGGTCGCACAACCAGTAAACGGCAGCTTTGGGGTTTAGGGACTGGTCTACCTCCAAAGCTTGTGATTTTAATGAGTACATGCTGCTTCTGAGCAGCCATTAAGGAGCAGAAGTCTAACTCCGCAAAACACAAGCCCAGGGCCCACAGGCAGGACCCCAGACCGGAACGATCGCCCGGCCCTCCCGCCTCCCTGGCGTCACTGAGCCCCGCCCCTCTGGGTTTGCTGAGAGCTCCTGCGCCGCGCCGTGGGCCGGTCGCGTGCAAAGAGTTCTGGGATTAGTAGTCCATGTTCCCTCAGTCTCCGGCATTCACATAAAAAGAAATAAACAACAATGCAAATTAGGTATCGCTGAATTTCACATAAATTAAGTAAGACGCAGATTCTTGGAAGTGGTGCAGATTTGCTTTTCTCCCAGCCAAGAGGCACCAGCCTCGGACCAGGAGCTGCGCGGACAGCCGCAGGGGTCCTTGGCTGGGAGGGGCTTACCCGCGGTGGCTTGTGTCTCCTTCCGGGCCTACCTCTCTCTTTCGCTCAGGCCCGTGGCCCCAGCAGGATGGGTGAGTGGTGCTGGCAGGACTTGATGTGATCACAGACGTTAGGGGTCGGTGGGCGAGCGGGCGGATGAGAGCAGAGCAGAGAGGAGGATGCCACGGGGAGGGTTGGTGCGGGGGTCGGAGGAAGCGCCGCTCCCGCAGGCACGTGGCCGGACGCCGAAGCGGCGCGTGTAGCCTGGGCCGCGCAGCTCTGATAACTGAAGGAAGGCGGGTGGCCCACTCGGCCGCTCTGCACCGGCGGAGCGAGTCGGGAGGTGCACCCATTGCAGCGCTTGTGCCCACCTTTTAGGTGGTTCGAGGGAAAGCTTTGAGATTTGGACCATGTGCCAAGATGTAACGCGAGAGCTTACTGGCTCGCAGCCGGTGAGGTTAGTGTCTTAGAAGGTGCAAAATATGGCCGGAGTGCTTTTGCGGAGAGACTAAGGTGATTTTGGTTTTTAGGCAAGTGTCGCGGTCTTCGTACTGCCCGGAAGCTCCGGAGCCACCGTCGAGATCAGAAGTGGCATGATAAGCAGTACAAGAAAGCCCATCTGGGCACAGCCCTGAAGGCCAACCCTTTTGGAGGTGCTTCCCATGCGAAGGGAATTGTGCTGGAAAAAGTGTAAGTAAGAGGTCACCGTGTCTTCAAGTTCGTTTGACTACGGCAACTCGGACAACTACATTTAAGGGCGTCGGGTGTAAATTCAGGTCTCCGCCTAGCTATAGTGTATTTGCCCTAAAGGCAGTAGTAACACAGGTTTCAGAGCTTAGGTTACCAACGTTTTAAACTCTTCCCATGGTCTAGGAAGGAAGTGGGGTGGGATTGGAGGTGAGACGGAGATGTTGAAGGGACAGATCTTCGTATTAAGTGTGGGAACTCCGCCCGTGAACTTTTTAACGTTTGCAGCTGATCACATCCTTCTGCTTGAGAAAACGGAGGCCCTGAGGTTTACAGCTGAGGTTGAGCCCCGTGAATTTGCAGTACTCAGCTGGTTTTGACTTCACAAAATGGTAATTCGAGTGGTCCCATCACATTTAGTGGCAATCAGTATTTAAATCCAGAATTTCTTGTTTTTGTTTTATATTTTACAACTATAAAGGGACCGGCAGTTTCTTCCATTGTGCTGATGACACCAAGGCAGGAAAAACTCCGTTGAAATCACAGAGGTTGAGCGATTTAAGAGTAGATACAAAAGGTAGAACAGTACAGTTTCTAGAAAGTTTTATGTTTCGTGAACTGAAATGCATCCCATTTCAGAAGACCGACTCATTCCTGTGCTGTTTACGTTTCAGAGGCGTTGAGGCCAAACAGCCGAATTCCGCCATCAGGAAGTGTGTCAGGGTCCAGCTGATCAAGAATGGCAAAAAGATCACCGCCTTTGTCCCCAATGATGGTTGTTTGAATTTTATTGAGGTAAGTGTTTCTGTCATAGCTTCTGTTCCTGGGGTGGTTTCCCTCGTTTGTTTGTTTAATGAGTATTTTTAGTGATTGCCACTGACACCAGAATAAACTGTCCATTTTATTGCAGGAAAATGATGAAGTTCTGGTTGCTGGATTTGGTCGCAAAGGTCATGCTGTTGGTGACATTCCTGGAGTTCGCTTCAAGGTTGTCAAAGTAGCCAATGTCTCTCTTTTGGCCTTGTACAAAGGCAAGAAGGAAAGACCGAGATCCTAAGTTTTGATGGTGAAAACACAGTAGTAATAAATTTTCATATGCCTGGAATGTGTTTGTGTCTTACTTTTGAAATGTATGATTTACCAACTTCAGCAATTGGGAAAACAGTTAATTCAGAATTCTCTATAGTGAATGGGTTACTACAAAGTTCCCCGACCCCCTCTACAGAGGGCTTTAAAAAAATTCACTGAACCAGTGGGAATCAGCTTGGGAACCCTTGAATATATCTTCCTGGGATCCACGGTGATAAATAGTGTACTCAGGTTGCTCCCTGCTCTGGGCTTTTCAAATGTGTGCATCAGTATCTGCCTTGTAGGTTCTGCGATTATGACAGCAGAGTTTAAGCACTGGGTGATGTAATGGAAGTGCATGCCAGGCAAATTAAGGCATAGAAGGAAAAACTTGTTCAAAGGAAGACCAGGTATGCAAAGATTTAGTGTTCTGTGTTCTGAGCCTGTCAGTTCTGGTCGATTTTTGACTTAAAGGTTATCCACAGGGGGGAAGAGAGGCTGCTTTTTAGTGGAAATATTTGACAGCATTGTGTAAATACATAAACACCATGTTAATTTGATACTTTAAGATTTTCTTTTTTAAGAGGGGAAGGGAGGGAGAAAGAATGGGGGAGAGAAACATCAAAATGTGGTTGCCTCTCATGCCCCCTACTGGGGACCTGGCCTGCAACCTAGGCATGTTCCCTGACTGAGGGATTGAACCAGTGACCTTTGATTCACAGGCCTGTGCTCAATCCACTGAACTATACCAGCTGGAGTAAATTCAGTACTTTTAAAAAGGGTAATTAGATTGGCTGTATTTGGTTTCCATCCCAGCACTTCCTAGTGTGTCACTGCACACAGTGTTCATTTCCAAAGTCTGACCAGATGCTTTTGGATTGGACCCAACCCTGAAGATCCTAGGCCTTGCTCACCTGGCCACACCAGAAAAGGCCTGGGAGGGTCACACAAGGGGGTCAAGTGTGCACAGTGCCGGTAAGCTCACAGATGCTTGAGGGAGGAGGCGTTCCCTGCCAGGTGGAGAGGGTAAGGCAACATCTGCTGCCTGCAGCTGGCAAGAGTTCTTTGCAGGGTTGAGACCTCAGTCAAACCTGTAAAGATGAACATGCCTAGAAGGAAGGAAGACATCCTCCAGCCTTGGTTCGTACTTGTCTCCCAGGTACACCCACGATGCAAGTCTTATGGCTAAAGGACAGACACTGGCCCATGACTCCACCCCAGGCACCATAGACCCAAAGTGCTTGAAGCTGACCTTGATTCCTTCCTCCCACCCCAACCCCAAGTCACCCACCACCCTGTGACCTGCGTGTGGACCCAGGCCCACCTGGGATCTAGCACAAAGGGTGCTGGCGCCGTGCTGTGCCCCACTGGACACAGCCAGCTGCAAGGCGAGAAGAATGAGGCTCACTCGCCTCGGGTGCAAAATTTAAGCAGAATCCCAGCAGCTTTTTTTGGTAGAAATACAAATGCTAATTTAAAATTCATATGAAAAGACAAAGGAACTAGAATAGCTCAAACAATATTGAAAATGAATAAAGATGGAGGAATCATCTTTAAAACTTCATTTTAAGAATTTGTAGCTACAGTAATCCAGAGGGTGTGGTATTAGAGAAGGGACAGAGATTAGTAAGAGGTTGCATAGTCCCACAAGTGTGACCAACAGTTCTGTGAGCGATACAAAAGCAATTCAATGGAAGAAGGTAGTCTTTTCAACAAATAATGTGGACTTGCACTTGCAAAAAAGTGGACCTCTAAATCTCAGCTTATGCAAAAATTAAATGTACTGTATATGTGAATGTAAAATATAAAGCTATAGAACTTGTAGGAAACAACATCTTAACTTCATGGGGTTAGGTGCAGGGTTCTTAGACATTACACCAAAAGCACATTCTAAAAGCAAAAATCAAAATATATAAAGAACTCTACTCTTTAAGGAAACAAATTATCCTGTTACAAAATGGGCAAATGAACAGAAACTTCACCACAGAGGCGATAAGCACAAGAAAAGATAAAATCATGAGGAAATATAACTATACACCCATTGGAATAGGAAGAACTAAGAATACCGACAGTGCCACAAGCTGGAGAGCCTGGAGCAACTGGATCGCATCCGCTGTGGGAATATAGCAGCATAGTCACTGGGAAAGTATGGCAGTTTCCTGTGAAGTTAAACCTCATCCAGTAACTGTACCTCTGGGTAGTTGCCATACAGAAGTGAAGTATCTGCCCACACAAAATCCTGGACAAGCATATTCATGGCGGCTTTATTTGGGATAGCTAAGAAATGAAAATGGTAGTACATCCATAAATGAAATTCTACACAGTCAAAAAAAGACACTATTGTTACATGCAACTTCTATCAGTCTCAGTGGTACTATGCTAAGTTCAAAAGCCAATCTGAAAAGATTGCATACATCTGGTATTATTTCATTTAAATAAAAACTCAAAATCATAAAGACACAGTAACAGAGGCCAGATCACTCACTGGTTGCCAGGGATTGAGGATGAGGGTAGAGTCCATCCATAAAAGGGTAGCACGAGGGAGTTTCTTCATGGCGACAGAGTCCCGAGTCCAGACTGTGGTGGTGCACACACAGATCGGTACTTGTGATGGAACTTCATAGCACTATATACCAAAGGAGTGCATGTAAACGCTGGTAAAGTCCAAGTGAGGCCTGTAGTTTAGTTAATAGTGTAGCAATGTCAGCTTCCTGGTTTTGTGAATATACTCTGGTTGTCAAAGGTGAACATCTTTGGGAGAGCTGGCGAAGGTTATACATCAACTATACTATTTTTGCAACTTTAATTTGTGTGAGTCTTAAATTATTTATAAATTTAAACTTTTCAAAAAAATTATGAATGAGTAGTTATTTAATTTGTTGCCTTCCATATTTGCCTAGCAGAGCCCAGATGAATCAGAAATTGATAGATCAGAAAGATCCTGGAGATTACTCAGTCTAGTGGTTTCCAAATTGAAGGAACATCAGAATACCCTAAGGCATCTGTTAGATCACAAATTCTCCCAGTCTTCCAGGGTATTTCAGAAGAAATCTGCTTTTTGGACTCTCAGGCAATTCTTATGTAGTCATCTTCTTGCTTTCCCCACATAGGGGAGGGTGGGAACGGGGGTGGGGTCAGGGAGGAGGGACAGTCAGCATAATACTACTGATCTTATCCAGCCACCTCATCTTATAAGAAGTCCAAAAATGGTAGTTCTTGAGTACTTTTTAAAATAATTTGCCCAGAGTAATTAGCAGAGCTAAAATCAGAACCGTAGACTGTCCTCTAAATGAGACTCCTGTAGGAGATCAGCCCCCTGCAAAACTACACACCGCCTTGCTTTCAACAGGGGGCTCCTTAGCCAGTTAAGCTATAAATTACTGCTGGGTATTTGGTAAGAGTTTGTTTTGTGCCTCTTGAAGGGAAGGTGGGTAGTATAATATGATTAATAAATACTCTCAGTGTTTATATAGAAATATTGAAACACTCTTGTTAGTGATGTTCTGAAAAAAATTTAAACTCTATTACAGAAATATGCAGTGCCTCAAATACGTGGGGCTTTTCCTTCTATTTTCTGGGAGAGCTGAGAGACACCGTTCTGATCTAACAGACATGCAAATACGAATGTGCGTCCTGGTGTATATGCAGTTCCCGTGTTTCGTTTTAGGACAGCGGTGTCAGGGTTCGGTCGCAGTGGTCATGCTGTGGACAGCATTCCTGGAGCCTGCCTCCTTCAAGGCTGTCAGAGTGCCTAACGTCTCTGTATTGGCTCTGCACAGAGTCAAGAACAGAGACCAACATCCTAAATTACCACCAGATTTTCACTAACACTTACTTATATAATCTTCATTTTAACCTATAAAGTCTGTTTAAACAGATCATTCGAGTATTAACTCACATTTTTTATCACCCTGTGGCTAGGAGATGGTCTGGACAGGGTGTCTGTCTGAGCATTCTTAGCTTCAAGCACCATTTCTGCCCATGTTATTTGGTACAGTGCTGTTATGTTTGTGAGTATAGAGAAAGAAGTAAAATAGATATGAAACATTATTGTCACAGTAATGTCACCACAGGAATTCTAGAGCAAAGCATTGACACATTTCACAATTGATTGTTTTTAAGCATAAATTGTCTCATGGGGAAAATCATTTTTAAAGTGACACATTTGAAGGGACCCATGAGTGACAGATAACCAATATTCCCAAATATACACACACACAGTTGCTACCTCATCAGACTGTCACCTCAGCCTCCAACATGTGGTGGGGTTCTTCAAAAATGAGAGAGCCACTCACACACACAGCCCTCAAAACTTCAGCCAGACACGCTGAGCTCCATGGAAAGACCTGCCTTTAACACACTCTCCTCTGAGGACCGGAGGCTTTCAAACACCCTGCGATGTCAGGGGGCTCGTCTCCCTCAGAAGAGGGGAGAAAGCATGGCCCCAGGTCCCCCTGTCAGATCTTGCAGTCAGAGGAGCGCCAGCTCCCTCCACAGGTCCTGCCCAAAGGCCTGCCTGATAACTTGTGGTCAAAGTTACTATCGACAGATATTCTGTTCTGAGTAATCTACACACAGAATGGGAGTTTTGGGTTGTTTAAGTCTAGTTTTCTAAAACCTCTGTCACTGTTGCTAATTAGAAATAGAAAACAATAAAACAAATGGGGGAAAACAGAACAAGGAGTCATGTTGCTTGGCTGGGTTAAAATTATAGGACATATTGAGCATATCCACATTTTCAAATAAGTTTAAATGCTAGTGAATGTATTGTAATATATTCTTACTTCTTTTAACAACCAGCCAATATTTAAATGTGTACAGTGTGGGCAAGGCAAGCCACATAATTTCTCACCTCAATAGCAGCTGAGAGCAGTAGAGAGAAAAGTTACTGGTTAAAACATGTCTTGTCCATTAACACCTGCTTCAGAAAAGGAGTGATATGAAATAGCTTTGTCATCTCTTTCCCCCCAAACAGCTTTGTGGATTTATTTATCCAGCTTATGATAGGACTTTGTCTATAGAGTGTGACAGCTTCAGGTGCTCTGCTTTGTGTGTTTTTGCAGATTAGAACGCACCCCCGTCCTCAGTTTCCCAGTAGGTTCCAAGTATTTCCCTAGGCTTGTCATTCTAGTATGCAATCGCTGATTTGTTCATTGCGTATTTTACATGCTGTCTTATGTCTACCCTTAGGTAGTTTTCACCCTGTCACTGTACCCCTTTCCTCTTGCCCCTGGTGCATGATGCATGGTGTGTGTGTTGTGTAGAATACAAGGAAGCCACTGCGACTGGGATTTATCGACCAGGATTCTTGATTCTTGATCTTGGATTTGTACCACAGATTTCAAAGGGTCTAGGAACCCCCTGAAACTGCAGAATTCTCTGTGATAAACACATACACACACACACACACACACACACACACACACTTCTCAACTCAACGATGGGGTTATGGCTGATAGTTGAAAATGCATTCAACACACCTACACTTAATGAAGACCATAGCCCACTTAGCCTAGCCTACCTTGAATGTGCTCAGAACACTTCACTAGCTTTCAGTTGGGCAATTATCTTGAGTTTCACCTCAAGAGTAATTGCCTTCCTCTTCTTCTCCCCAGAAGCAGGAGAGACACTGACGGGCACTCTGTAGACATGATAGGATGTGAAAACACAAAACACAATATCTAAAAATGCCGGCAACACAGCACACTGTGGACTGGGTCAGTTGTTAATGGACTGGGAGCCCGACCCACCGGGAGCTGCGGTGGGCTCCGCTGCCCAGCATCACAAGAGAGCATCGTACTGCGTATCGCTAACCTGGGAAAAGATCAACATTCTAAACCTGAAGTACAGTTTCCACTGAATGTGTATTACTTTTGTAGCATTGCAGTCAAAAACTCATCCTCAAAGCACAGTAAGTCGGGGACTGTGTGCATGCGTGCATGTTGGGTACATGTGTGTATATGCACATGCACACATACATTTTTGTATGGGTTGAAAATGGGCTCTACACTTTTAGGTTTTCAAAGTGGTTCCTTTTTGAGAAACCACTTACTGTTTAAATCTGTATAGCAGTGCGTAGATTTAGTCACGTTACATAACTTTCCATTTTAATCACAGCTAACAGTCTCAAGAAGTTGTGTGTGGTTTGACATCGCTTGTGAAATGTCCTCGGTGTGCTGAGGATCCAGTCTGCAGAGCCTGCAAAACGCACGTGCCATGTTCTACTGGGATGGCTCTGGCTGCCCCAGCGAGGAGCAGCGGGCCGCATGACAGAGGTTCCGCCTGTCACCGGCCACGGCAGAGTCAGAACAAGGGTGGGAAGCCTGACCCTCAGGAGTGAGAGCAGAGGATAAAAACCCAAAGACTTTTTAACATCTAAGAATGGAGTAAAAGAACAGAATACATCCAATAAAAAACGTTCAGAATGCACCTGTAAAAACAAATGACATAATGGCTGCAATTTTTAAATGTTTGAAGAAACACATATGAAGTGAAAAAAGGGGGATGAAATGAAGCAAACATGGCAATAACTGTGGTCGTTGCTGATTCTGATTCTAAGTATGTGAGGATCATTGTACACTTTACTACTGGATATGTTTGAAATTTTCCACAATCATTCTCTTAACTTACATACAGATCCTAATTATTTAACTCCATGCTTCTGGTTGTACCAGAACCAGCATGCACACAATCAGCTCCGACTGGAGCCAAAGGAGATGTGGGTGATCGAGTGGGCAACAGAGAAGTTGGGGAGCTGACCCAGCACCACGGAGAAATAGGCAATGTCGGGAAGAAACAAAGCTGAGAATGCATGTGTATTTTAGCAAGACAAGAAGAAGAGAAATGTTTGATTTAATAATAAAAGCAAAGTACAAGAAAATTAGTTTCAAATATTGTAGGAACTGATAAAACAGACAGTGGGACTGCAAATTGGTATAGCCTTACTGGTGTACAATTTAGCACCAAAAGTCTTAAGACACTGAGTATCTTTTGATTTGTTCAATCCCTTAATAACAGTGAAACTTAAAAGAAACAAAAGGTAGCAACTGCTTCTGCACACATTTCTCACTGCATCACATTCTGAAAGCTCTTTGAGAGAGGAGCTTCGTCTGCCCCACTGACCACTAACTGTGTCCCTAGCACAGGGCCTGACAACGCAGGAAGTAAGTGCTCAATGAACGGATGTCAAATGAACGCTGAAGAATTAGAAATCACCTAAAACCCCCGTGATAGTAGAGTTATTTGATATATTTTGATATAGGAGAAAAACCAGTCATTTAAAATTGTTTTTCCAAAGAACACTAAATGACATGGGAAAATGTTCCAAATATAATGTTAAGTGGGAGAAATCCGGATGTGAAGCCAAAGACAGGGGGATCCTGATTAAATCCGTTGACACCAGGGCCAGGACACACATCGACACCTCAGCTGCAGTTTTCCTTGGGTGGCACACACTGAAGCAATTTTTAAATTTCCTCCTTCAAGTGTTTCTGTGGTTTCCAAGTTACCTATGAGGACTATAATCCTTTTAAAAATGAACTTTTAGTTTCACGGTCCATAGATAACTGGAGCATTTTAAAAAGAGCCAAAGTTGTCTTTGATCACTTCCAGTGCAAGCGCCCACTCTCCACCCTGCTGGGTAACTAACCTCCCCTACAAGTTTGCCAGGTGTCCTTGCAGACCATTCTTGATTTTACATATGTTATATAGGCACTCTGGAGAATGTGTGGCATTGGTGTACTTCTGATATAAGAGTGATAGGTTAACTTCCTATTAGCCTATCAGGACATGCTTTGCTACATTTCTCTCCTTGTCTTGCTGTAACAGTGATTTCTGGGTATTTGAAAAGCTTCAAAATAATTCAAGAAATCATCAAAAAGTCATAGGTTTTATTTCCTCTCATATAAAGTTAATGAATGAAGGAATAAGTGAATGCATGTGAGTTTCGAGTTTTTTAAAAAAACAATTTATAAAATGGGACTGATCTCTAAAATCACTTTCAGCTCTAACGCTAGAATACAAGATACCTGCAATAGGGCTATGTGACCACTAGGTGGCGCCATTGACAACACAAAAGTTGAATAAAAGCAAGGGCTTTACATTACCGCTTGAAGGAACACTACCAAATTCAAGAATAAAAATGTGAAAGCACTTTTACAGACAAGCCCCGTAAGTATCCAGCGGGGTTGCTACGGAAACCTAGGCACATATTAAAGTAGCCCAGTGCAATGTGCACAATAATAGTTCAGTGCTTCTTATACCCTTCTAGCACAACCTTCAGCAACCTGCTAGTCAGCAGTGTGAGGAGGAAATCAGGGGCTTAGAATTGGAAAGGGGCTTATCTATCTATTGGTTTTCAAATCTCTGAGTGTTCTCTGGAGTTAGAAATATAATTTCATCACAACCTAGCACACACACACATATATATTTACACACACACACACACACACACACACACATACACATGAATTTAGTTGAAACCAAAGCTTCACAAAACAATAATATCCTTACATATATACAATGCATTTTTTCCTATGTATTTGTAAAATAACAGAAAGTATATATATATTGGTCTCAGCCCCCAGACCCTTGGAATTGCCTGGGTCATCAGAGTGTCATTGGTCCTAACGAGGCAACTCTTGCTGGGCTCCTGAATAGTTTCCGAGTGGCGGCTGGTCACCAGAAAGACCAAGCTCTGATCAGAAGCTTGGAACTTACAGTCCCATTCCCCATCATTTGGGAAGGGGTCAGGGAATAGAAGTGGAGTAAACAATCAATCATGTCATCTGAGGAAGCCTCCATAAAATCCCCAAAGGACAGGGCTCAGAGAGCTTCCAGGATGGTGGATACCTCTGCATGCTGGGAGGGTGACAACTCCATGGGGACAGAAGCTCCTGCACTTTGAACCCTTCGGGACCTTGTCATATATATACATATAATCTTTATCTTCCTATTTATCACATTCTTTATTATATAATAAACTGGTAGACATAAGTGTTTCCCTGAGTACTACAAGCCATTCCAGCAAATTACTGGACCCAAGGAAGGGGTCCTGGCTGGTTAAAAATACAGGTGACAACCTGAGACTTGAGACTGGAGTCTTAAACGGGGGACTGAACTCTTAACGTACACAATCTGATGTTAACTCCAGGTAGCTGGTGTCAGAACTGACTCTATCAGAATGGTATTGTAGGACACCTAGCCAGTGTTACAGAACTGGCTGATGTTTGGAAAATTCCCACACTTGGTATCAGAGTGCTGTGAGGTTGGTAGTATTGTGAGAGTGAAGGAGGAGCACGGAGAGTTTTTTCCTGGACATACTCTATTTCACAAAAAAAATGGTCACAAACTCATAAATTGATTTTACTTCATCTAATACACTTCCTTCCATTTAATACATTAAGCAACAGAGGCTCAGAGAGTACAGTTACTTGCCCGGATAAATCAGGAAGCCAGGATTTAGGCCCCTAAGGACACTGGGAGGTTTTGTTCTGGACAGCTCCAGGCCCTGGCCTACTCCCAGCCCTTTCTGCACTGTTGTGCCTTCCAGAGTCAAAGGGCTAGTACCTGCTGGTGAAAAACCTGGCACACTGCATATGTCCTTAGCTATACACAGTAGTCATTTAAAAAATACAGGTTCTTTCTCATTTGCAAATGTGATCACTTTAACTCCTTTACTTGAATATTCCCTCAGCAGCTCTTTGTGGTTTTTAGGTCAAATAGTAATTTTCAGTGTGGCAGTAACAGTTCCCCTAGACCTGGCCCTGGTCCTGCCAGCCAGTCCCACTCTTCCCCCCTTCCCCACCTGTACCTCCAAGGGCTCCCCTGCATCCTCGATGTGGCTCCATCACATCCCTCCTCTGCCAACGTTCCCTCATGCTTGCCTTGCACACCTCTGCCACAGTACACATCCTACTGTCCCTGAATCTTCCTCTGGTCTGTCTTCTTCTCCAATGGACTGGGCATTCTTATGAGCCAGGGTCATGCCTTTCTCTTTGCTGTCCCTGGCACCTAGCTTAGGACTCAGGATATAAGAAGAAGTCAGTAAGTTTCTGCTGAAGTGAATATCTGCATATTCTTATTCTCAAATTTTAATTCTAAATAAACTCCAACTCAGTGGAACATCAGCTCCCTGAATTATGTAAAGAGCCGACTTTGACCATGCAGATCTCCAGTTCCTACTATCTTCAGAGTAGAAATAAAAACTATAGCAATCTTGGGAGTTTTGACTTCTTTTTGAATTCATTTTAATATATTTTTCTTGGAGGGGTGGTTAGTGTTGTATTTTTAACCTCCAGCTTGTAGTCTAGGACCCAATGATCAACAGAGACTCTGGCCCTTTCACCGGTCGCTCAACCAACTGGCCCCCCTCAGGAATCCCCAGACCCCGCCTTCTCTGAGTCATTCACGACTTTGAACAGCAGCTCTTCCATATGTGCCACCTTAGGACATGCCCCCAAAAGTGGGTCATCACCTTCAGTGACTTACTACCCGTAATTAAGACACAAAAGAAATCAGAGTGAAAGGGTGACAATTAAAGGAGAATAAGCACAGTGAGTAACACAAGGAGAGGTCACCCAGGGGGCCTGTGCTGGTCAGCAATGGCTGTGTGAGGGAGAGAATCACAGAGATGAGGTTGAGAATTGGGGAGAGGAATGGGGAAGGCAGCATTTCCAGGTGGGAACCAGCATAAGCAGGGGCCAGGTAAGGATGTGGGCAGAGAAGACTTGCCTGATCGGAGCCGTTCATGTTGGGAAGGAGTCGGGCACAAAGTGAGGTGGGAAGGAGTGGGTGTGCAGGCATCCCCACCGGAGCAGGGGCCAGCAACCCTTCATCCCCCTTATGCCATGTGGTGCTATGTTGGTTGGGAAGTGCCTCCAGATTTACCTACTATTTTGATTTTCTCTGTGCTCTTGTTAGGTAAGTGGGATAGATAGTGTAGACTTATTTTGTTGTTTTTGTTTTTTTTTAATAAAAATGGTAAAAAAATAAAGGAGATTAAGAAAATTGGCCTAAGTCACACAGCTAACAGCTAACCAGACTCACAGTATAGATCTCTAGATTTCTCCTTATTTCACAAATGCGAGGAATGGAGTGGGCTCACAAGTCACACAGCTAAATGTCCTCATTTTGCAGATGAGGACACTGAGGACCACAGAGGTGAAGCAATTTTTCCATGGCCACACAAAGAGGCAGAATCTAGGAGACTGGCTGGTAGCAGCTTTAACCAGCTTTATTTCAGACTGAAGAGGCTCAGAATTATGTTAGGTAGAGAGGAAAACCAGAGGAAAAAAATCCTCATATTCCAGAGAAAGGACTGTTACTTTGACAAGACAAAATTCTTTCCTGTTATATAACTGCATTATTAAAAATGAAAATTTTTACCAACCAAAAATTAAAAGTCTTTTTTTTGTTGTTGTTGTTGTTTTTGTGAAAAGCAATCTGAAAAGAAACAGAGCTGCCTGAGGAGTGGGATCTACCTGGGAAGGGAGGTCCCCACAACTCACAGAAGCACTTCAGAACTTGTTTCTGCCACTCATGAATTTTCAGGGCTCCATCAATAAGAGAAAAACAATCTTTAACTTAAAAAAAAGTACACACTGG